>JACRUU010000008.1:142933-145242 GCA_030449085.1 Kryptopterus vitreolus | reverse complement strand
TTCTAATGCCCTCATACACTATTCAACACTGATGAAGAAGCTCAGAGAGCAAAACTCCACACATCATCATGTCTGATCTTCAACATGAACAAAAACTATTTATCGTTCATTATATGCAAGATAATTAAAACTATGAGATAGTAACTACAGTGAGATAGTAACTACAGTGAGATAGTAACTACAGTGAGATAGTAACTACACTGTGATAGTGATCACAGTGAGATGGTCACCATAGTGAGATAGTAAATACACTGACATAGTAGTCATACTACGATAGTAATCATAGTGAGATAGTAATTACACTGAGATAGTAATCACAGTGAGATAGTAATTACACTGAGATAGTAATCACAGTGAGATAGTAACTACACTAAGATAGTAATCACAGTGAGATAGTAATTACACTGAGATAGTAATCACAGTGGGAACACTAAGATAGTAATCACAGTGAGATCACAGTGGGATACTAATCACAGTGAGATAGTAGCTACACTGAGATAGTAATTACACTGAGATAGTAATCACAGTGAGATAGTAATTACACTGAGATAGTAATCACAGTGGGAAACTAATCATAGTGGGATACTAATCACAGTGAGATAGTAGCTACACTGAGATAGTAACTACACTGAGATAGTAATCACAGTGAGATAGTAATCACAGTGAGATAGTAACTACACAGTGAGATAGTAATCACAGTGAGATAGTAATCACAGTGAGATAGTAATCACAGTGAGATAGTAACTACACTGAGATAGTAATCACAGTGAGATAGTAGCTACACTGAGATAGTAATTACACTGAGATAGTAATCACAGTGAGATAGTAATTACACTGAGATAGTAATCACAGTGAGATAGTAATCACAGTGAGATAGTAATTACACTGATAGTAATCACAGTGGGAAACTAATCATAGTGGGATACTAATCACAGTGAGATAGTAGCTACACTGAGATAGTAACTACACTGAGATAGTAATCACAGTGAGATAGTAATCACAGTGAGATAGTAACTACACTGAGATAGTAATTACACTGAGATAGTAATTACACTGAGATAGTAATCACAGTGAGATAGTAATTACACTGAGATAGTAATCACAGTGAGATAGTAATTACACAGTGAGATAGTAATTACACTGAGATAGTAATCACAGTGAGATAGTAATCACAGTGAGATAGCAATCACAGTGAGATAGTAATCACAGTGAGATAGTAATCACAGATGCGGAGTCTGACTCACCTCGGTGCTGTGTGAGTTTAATGGGTCTGGACACATCGTTTCGTGTGTTTGGTCTTTCTGTCGCTCGCGGCGAAGAAAGGAAGAAAGGAAAGAGTGAAAGAAGAGGAGGAGGAGGAGGAGGAGGAGGAGGGGGGGGCTGTAGCTCAGCAGCTGAGAAAGCAGTGACGCAGTATGAGTCCACCATCCACTCCTCCTCCTCCTTTATCACCACAAACACCATCATCACCACAAGCACCGTTATCCTCACCATCCCTCATTTTCTCCATCTGTCTGAGCCACGCCTCGTCTCAACCAATCCATCTCTAACCAGGTGAGACTCACGAGTCCAAACCTGATCACGAGTCCAAATCTGATCACGAGTCCAAACCTGATCACGAGTCCAAACCTGATCACGAGTCCAAACCTGATCACATGATACCTTTATTTTAATTACATCACAAATGGGCTATTTTTATATCGGGAGTCTGAGTCTCAGCACACAGCCGTCAGAGCTGAGAGAGATACAGCATTAGAGGTCGTTAGAGGTCAGGTTCCACCTCTGACAGTATACCATCACATGTTGTAGTCGTATCACACACACACACACACACACACACACACACACACACACACACATCCCATAATAAACACCAAAACTTCTCCAATTATGCACAGAAAGAGGAAACAAAAGAAGGAAAGAGAGCGTTTTTAGTCGTGTACGCACCCTGTCAGAAAACATCCACAGTGTGTGTGTGTGTGTGTGTGTGTGTGTGTGTGTGTGTGTGTGTGTGTGTGTGTGTGAGAGAGAGCTTCTCTACAGAGAGCAGGGTGCCAACAGTTTTTCACGGCGTCGTCGAAAGCAGCAGAGGAACTTGGCGCTGTTGATCACGGCGTGAATTCCTCTCCTACTCCATTTGGTGCTGAAGGTCTGAAAACGACGTGGCGAATAAACCGACGTCTCCTAACGAAGGATTTCTCTCTCTCTGCTGAAAGCGAGGGATGAAATTTCCTCATTTCTCTCGTTCCTCTGTACATCACCTGCTGATCTCACTCTCATCATTTATACATCAAATCCTTTATTTATTT
>JACRUU010000008.1:112933-115433 GCA_030449085.1 Kryptopterus vitreolus | reverse complement strand
TCAGACATAAAGGACCCAAAAGACCTCAAAAACCTCAAGTTTCCACCTCTCCAACAGTGGAAGTGTAATACATGAACATTTGGTATCGCACTGATGTGAAAGACTTTCTGGTTCCTCTCGACGTTCCTCCCATCTCAGGGTGTTTTCCCTCTTCACCATCATCACCACATGTACAGACACATTTACCACGCTCAGATTTATATTCATAATCTTTGTATTTGTGTGAAGCTGCTTCGTGACAGCATGCATTGTTTAAAAGTGCTGTATAAATAACATCAGCTTGAATTGAATTGGAGTTTTGGATACGTTTCAGGAGGAACTCCTCTGAGCATGACATCCTGACTTGCTTCATCAAGTTCACATGGAAAGTTAAACCATCTGAAACACGGAACATTTTTCTCGTGGAAAAAGAAAAAGAAAAAAAAGGAAAAACCCCAGAACGCGTCTTTATAACGCTCTTTTCCCGAGATGCAGGGCCTCGTAAACGCGTGCTGGTTAGAAGCAGGCTGTGATGGGCCGTTTCTCAAAAACAAAAATCCTCATAAAAAGCGTAACGTCTCGATTTAACATCAGTCACATCCAATTAAAGCCGCTTCACCCAGAAACGCCGGCTGCCTTTGAACCATCGCTTTGTGTTGTGGTCGAATTCAAAATGACGAGCGGCTGCAAGAACTCGTCTTTCCTAAAAGTGACACTGAAAAGTTGTGACTCCTGGAGAACGCAACGCCTTTTATTCCTGCGTTCTCCACCACAGATACCTCGGAGACGTCGGGATCGGCATGGACGTTTCCACTTTCCTGAAACTGATTATTAATAACGCTTACGGCATTTCTGGTTGAGGTTTTTGCACAAATCAGGAGGTGTTCCTCAGGGTTACGTGCTGGGACCGCTTTGACCATTTGAAAGTTTTCTGGCATTGAAATCCTTTATTTAAATAATTGCGGACTTCTTTAAGTCTGACCCTTCAGAAGCAGAAACCCTTTAACACATTAGAGAGGCATCATTACGTTGGGAAGTAGAAGCTCAGATGTTGGACCTCAGATCAGTCCAGAAGGTCATGAGTTGAAGCCCCACCATGATGTCACTGCAGGGACTCGTACCCTTCACCTGCTCAGTGTAGATATTGGGTAAATATAAGGTACTTTTTGACGTACTTTATTGATCCCGCGAGGGGAAATTCTTTCTCTCGCATATCCCGGCTTGTTTGGAAGTCGGGGTCAGAGCGCAGACGTGATACAGCGCCCACTGGAGCATTTAAGAGTCTTTCCCATGACCCAAGTGTGGCAGCTTGGAGGTACCGGGGCTCGAACCCCCAACCTTCGGACCAGGGCCCACTGGGAAACCCGTTCCCCTCTAAATGTGACATAGCGCTATGATCTCTGACAGGAAGTTATGTTATTACTACTGTAAAGTACTCCTGCAAGAATATCAGGGTTCTGACTCAGCGATGCTAAAAGGCAGCGTTAATCAATTTGTGGACCTCTAGTGGGCAATAAAGATATGACAGGTGGGGCACCAATGAAGATCACACACTAAACCACAAACATCATTAATGCAAGTAAATCAAATCATCAGTTAAACTATTTCATTATCACATTTGCGAGGACGTGATGTGGGACTCCAAAATTCATCACCTCTAAAGTGTAGGAACATGTTGACATGTTATACACCTCTAACATGTTGGCTGGTTATATCAGATTCAAGTTATTGCTAATTGACTTTGGTTTCCGAGGCGACATCCATCACGGCGTTATCACGGCCGTGGAAGAGTAAAGCCGGACCTTTCCTGCTTCACACACTTTGATTTTAACGTGACCTTGTGGAGTCTGATGGATTGGTGTTGTGTTTTGTGATCCCGGGTTACGGATCCCGGCCGGAGGAAAAAGTGCACTTCAGTATGCAGAATGAGAACGACAATAAAAACAGTCGCCACAAAAGTGTCTGCGCCAAACGAGAGGCGTTTTTAACGTCCGCAGAAACGGAGACGCCAAAGCAAGAGATTTCTGTTCAACTGCCAAGAAAATATCAAATGGCTTTTCACAGCCAAGCAGACAAACAGCAGAGAGAATGCGACTCATACCACAACGCCACATGATTACCGCCATTATACACAATTAAACCGCGTGTGTTTTACAAATAGATGAATAAACATGACAGAAAAGGAAAAGCGGAATGTGTAGATCCTCACAAACTCACCAAACAACAAACTGCAACAACTCAAGCAGCTAACGCAATTACATGCCGTATGCTAATTATCACGCTAATGCAATCGTGCTAGATCCATCAGGTCTGATAAAAAAAAAAACATGTAACATAAAACATCTGAGGAGCTTCTGTTTAAAAAGAAAATCCATTCCCGACTTATTTATTTATTTATTTATTGATGCCGTTTGTTGGAGTTTGTTGCATGACTTTTAAAAGCGGCATGTGAAGAGTTCAAGCGCATTAAATATGAATGAGCCGGGTCGGGTTTGGGTCGAGTCCCAGATTATTGGATTTG
>JACRUU010000008.1:105433-107933 GCA_030449085.1 Kryptopterus vitreolus | reverse complement strand
ACACGTGAGAGACGTGATTGGTCCATAATACTGATATCAAAGCTTATAACACTTTATATCACATTATTTATATCATATATCACTATATTTATATCATATATCACTATATTTATATCATATATCACTATTTATATCATTATTTATATCATATATCACTATTTATATATCACACTATTTATATCACTATATTTATATCATATATCACTATTTATATATCACACTAATTATATCACTATTTATATATCACACTATTTATATCACAATATTTATATCATATATCACTATTTATAAATCACACTATTTATATAATTATTTATATCATATATCACACTATTTATATCATTATTTATATCATATATCACTATATTTATATATCACACTATTTATATCATATATCACTATATTTATATCATTATATTTATATCATATATCACTATTTATAAATCACACTAGTTATATCATTATTTATGTCATATATCACTATTTGTATATCGCACTAGTTATATCACAATATTTATATCATATATCACTATTTATATATCACACTAGTTATATCATTATTTATATCATATATCACTATTTATATCACAATATTTACATCATATATCCCTATTTATATCACTATCTATATCATATATCACATTATTTATAACATGTATAACTATTAATATCATATATCACACTATTTATATCATATATCACTATTTATATCATATAATATCACATTATTGAAATCATATATCACTATTTATATCACATACCACTATTTATATCATTATTGATATCATATATCACTATTTATATCACTATTTATATCACATATCACTATTTATATCATATAATAGCACATTATTTATATCATATATCACTATTCATATCATATAATATTTATATGATATATATCATGTATAATGTTATTGTATAGGATTACACAATGACACTATTTTGTATTGTATTGTATCATGTTGTTGTGTATAATATATAAAGGTATAATATTGTATTCAGCATGAGCCAGTGAAGGACGTGTACAGAACCTGGTGTGAGATGTTCGTCTGTGATGTGTTTGTGTTGTTTATAAGATAAAAAGGTCTCCTTATTTCTGTACAGCAGCTTCCTGATGTTTGTGTGTGTGTGTGTGTGTGTGTGTGTGTGTTGTGTGTGTGTGTGTGTGTGTGTGTGTGTGTGTGTGTGTGTGTGTGTGTGTGTGTGTGTGTGTGTGTGTGTGTGTGTGTGTGATGGAGTATTTTCCAGCTCTCTTTTATCAGTGTAGAGATGGAGGCGAGAGTGATAAGGCAGTGTGTGTGTGTGTGTGTGTGTGTGTGTGTGTGTGTGTGTGTGTGTGTGTTAATGAGAGCAGTGGTGTAATGTGGGAAACCACACCGCTCGCATTCAAATATAAAGAGATCTTGGCAATGAACTCGCAATTTCATTTCCGTATGGAGGTTAATGGGATGTTTTTTGTGAGTGTGTGTGTGTGTGTGTGTGTGTGTGTGTGTGTGTGTGTGTGTGTGTGTGTGTGTGTGTGTAATGGCGTGGTGTTGTTGTGTGTACTGCAAATTCAATAAACATCTGATGTCAGTGAAACACAGAATATGATTTATTTTACGAGTTGAATTAATCACACACTGCAGTCACCAATAAACTTAATTGAGTTTGTTTGAAGGTTGAACGTGCATCAGAGTCTCGCCTGTTAGTGCTCACACACACACACACACACACACACACACACACACACATGTGCACACACACACACACATGTGCACACACACACACACACTGATGTGCCCACACACACACACACACCGATGTGCACATGCACACACGGACTGATGCTTTACAGCTGCATCAGAGATTAATTAAAGCGTCCTGCCTGCAAATCCCACAGGAAGCAAAATCCTGTAAAAATCAATGGAGAATGATGAAGTGTGTAAAATCCCTCAGCAGCACACACACACACACACACACACACACACACACACACACTCAGCACCATAATCACCATCGCACACCATTACACACACCATCACATACCATTAAAACACCCTACAACACACCATCATAAATCATCACACCACTTCATACACACACTCACACACACACACATCACACACACATCACACACACACACACACACACTCAGCCATAATCACCATCACACACCATCACACACCATCCATCAACACACACATCACACACCATCACACACATCACACACCCCATCACACACCATCACACACATCACACACACCATACACACCACACACACATCACACACCATCACACACCATCACACACCATCACACACAATCATACACCATCACACACCATCATACACCATCACACACAATCATACACAATCATACACCATCACACCATCATCACACCATACACCATCACACACATCATACACAATCATACACCATCACACACCATCACACACAATCACACACCATCACACCACACACCATCACACACACACCATCATACACATCACATACAC
>JACRUU010000008.1:87933-97933 GCA_030449085.1 Kryptopterus vitreolus | reverse complement strand
CACACCACACACACACACACACACACACATAAACACACACACACACATACACACACATACACATCCCCACACACACACACACACAAACACACCTGAGAGCTGAATGTCTGTAACCTGGTGAATTAGAGTTTTATAAGTAACTGAAGGTAAAGATCAGGAACATAAAGCCACTGAGAGGAGAAAGAAAGGAGACCTGCAGTAATCCATGAACCACGACTAGAACCTGCGAGCACTGGGAGATATAAATTACACATGGAAACCAGTAACAGGACTAGAACTAGGACTAGAGGAACCTGAGGAACTGGGGAACCTGAGGAACTGGAGAACCTGGGAAACTGGGGAACCTGGGAAACTGAGGAACTGGGGAACCTGAGGAACTGGAGAACTGGGGAACCTGGGAAACTGGAGAACTGGAGAACTGGAGAACCTGGGAAACTGGGGAACTGGAGAACTGGGAACCTGGGGAACTGGGGAACTGGGGAACTGGAGAACCTGGGACTGGGAAACTGGGGAACTGGGGAACTGGGAACTGGAGAACTGGAGAAACCTGGGAAAACTGGGGAATTGGCCAAGTCAAGCTAGCAGGAGAAACTAAAAGATCTACGGAGAGTTCCTGTTTGAAAAAGAGACAGACTGAATGGATATAATCTGGGAGAAACAGTGTGTGTGTGTGTGTGTGTGTGTGTGTGTGTGTGTGTGTGTGTGTGTGCGCATTTGTGTGTGGTGTGTGTGTGTGTGTGTGTGCAGTTCCCACAGGAAGACCCAATGTCACTTCCTGTTAAAACTCACAATGTCAACTTGTCTCTGCTGGAAATACAAACTACTGTCATCGTGTACACACACACACACACACACACACACACACACACACACGCACACACACGCACACACACGCACACACACGCACACACACACACACACACACACACGCACACACACACACGTTGCATCTGAGTCTACCAGTCAGCTTTATTTTTAAAGCACAATCTGAAAGAAAGTGTGTGTGTGTGTATGTGTGTGAATTTGTGTGTGTGTGTATTGTGTGTGACAAATTTCCTTGTAATGTGTGTGGTGTGTGTGTGAGTTTGTTGTGTGTGTGTGTATGTGTGTGTGTGTGTGTGTGTGTGTGTGTGTGTGGCTTTGTGTGTGTGTGTGTGTGTGGTGTGTGAGTTGTGTGTGTGTGTGTGTGTGTGTGTGGGAGTGTGTGTTGTGTGTGAGTGTGTGTGTGTGTGTGTGTGTGTGGTGTGAGTGTTGTGTGTGTGTGTGTGTGTGTGAGTTATGTGTGTGTGTAAAAAAAAAGATTTTCCTCCCAATAGGCAGAAAAATGATATTTTACTGCTGACCCACTCACCACACACTTACACACTTACACTTACACACACACCAAAAATGCCACAGGAGACACTTTATACACACTCGGTTGTGTGTCTCGATTACAAAGATCTGCAATTTCTCTAGTCAAAAAGGCACACACACACACACACACACACACACCACACAACACAACACACACACACACTCATGTGAATTCTCCAGCAAGTGAATGACAGCGAGTGAATGATGTGATGCAATCACTCTTTCTCTTTCTCTTACTCTCTCTCCTCTCACACATGCGCACACACACACACACACACACACACACACACACACACACACACACACACACACACACACACACACACACAGAGAGATACCCCACGGTGTTGGAAAACTGATACACATCACTTTAGATCTTTAAGGTTCACCAGGGAAACACTGCAGCACATCCCTCCTGGTCTATTCTCTCTCACCACCACTCACACACACACTCACACACACACACACACACACACACACACTCACACACACACACACACACACACACACACACACACACACACACACACACACACACACACACACACACCAAATGCTTAACTTTCCATGATTTATTTAACATCTGATCTGTATGTGTAACACTACTGACTGTTCAAAAGTAACATACATAATGCAAATCAAACACACACACAAACACACACTCAAACACACACAGACACACAAATCTCTGACATAGGGGGCGTGGTTTATTAAAACATATAAACACACAAATACACACACAAACACACAAACACACACAGCTTTTCCTCCCACACACACACACACACAACTACTGGGATCATGGGATTATGGGAAAAATAGCGTGTGAGAAACTCACTTATTTTTATTGATTCTCTCTCTCTCACACACACACACCACACACACACACACACACACAAAAATACATGACCACAAACTGAAAGGTAGTTTAAAATACAATAACTTACATGTTGGCAAAACAGGGGCCTCACACTCACACACGCACATGCATACACACACACACACACACACACACACACAGAGTTAATATGTGGGCAACAAGATCAGATATGGCTAACCTGCTGTGTAGCAACAAAGAATTCGTCACGCTCACAGATCACACACTCTTTTACACACACACACACACACACACACACACACACTTCAGCAGTAGCTCACATTTCATCAAAGTATGTGCAACGTCTTTGAAGTTCAATCACCCAAAAAAGTATTAGTGCTGGTATTGTCCATGTGCATTAGCGAGTGCTGTTCCTGGAACTGTGAGATCCTTAAAGCAGTTATTGAACTTTAATGTCGCAATTATATTTATACAATCCTTCAACACAAACTACACAGCCGTCTGTAACTATCCATCAACAATACAGCGAGTATCATCACTTACTCCGCAGTACGTACAAGTTTTAGCAAGAATATATTCCTGTTTAAGTACAGCACAAATGTGGTACGAATGTTAGGATTTATGGAGTAGAATCAGAGGGAGTTTGTGTTAGAAAGTATAGAAACTATAATTGAGATTATGGGAATAAGGAGATTGGGATGGTGATGAGAAGATCAGATCATTTTAATGACTTGGTTCTTGGAATCTCATTCATCAAAATCATTATTTTGTTTAGAAATGAAATTTAAATGTACATAAGCAGATTACTCATATACCACATATAACACATATACCACATATACCACCAAGTAACACAGTTACATATACCAACTTTATTCTACAGATTTTGCATCCAGTAGATAAAAATGAACAAATCACTCTTTTAGATGACTCGTTTTCAGAGTCACACTAAAGACTTGTACAAATTCAACCAATCACTAATGAACTAGAAACAAAATTAGAGTTAATGAATGAAATCCCTAATCACTAAATTAATCCTATAAAAAAACTGTAGATAAAAAAGAATTGGACACAAGTAGAACAAGAACTACAAACAGAACTAAAACTGAGAAAAATTGTAAATTGAACGACTCATTAAAGCAGTTAGAACTAAATGGTTGAAAAGAAATGGAGCATTACATAGAAGTAGTACAGGCACAAAAATAACTAGCACTCGAGTCTAGAAGAAATAAGTTTTTTTTTTCATAATATTATATACAGCAAATGTGTTAAGGAATGAGAAGAACACAAATGTAGAACTCCTGGAAACAAGAAAAATGAATAGAAATGATAGCTAGTGGAATGATGGCTGGAATCTAGACCTATGAAGTAAATGAAGGTTAGAAACAAGCAGGATTAGAAACAACTGAATTTACAGAACCGCTATAGCACTTACATCTCTAGAACCCATAATAAGTAAGACTTGGAAAGTACAGAACTTGAAACTATCAAAATTATGGTTAAACAAGGAACTAGGGCTACAAATTAGTGTAAATATATCTAGATTGTAGAGCAGCTGAAAGAAACACATGCAGACTGTAGTGGAACTAGTAATAAAAATGAGCAGAATTTAACAGGTACCAGATGAACTTAAACCAAGAAACTAGTGAAAAGTCAATATTGGAATTGAATGAAAAAATTATGAAAAAACAGGACTAGAAACTAAAGAATCCTGGGTAATTCCCATGTAAGAAATTATAACCTGTAAAATATTTTCAACTTCAGCTCAAATGTTCTCAGTTCATCATAAAGTAGGATAAAGTTCAGCTTCACTATTTCAACAGAACTTTCTTAGAAACAGAATGAAGGAAAAACAATAGAAATGTCATTACATGTGCAATATATTGTGTGGAAACCGAGAGTTAACAACGCTAGTTTATAAAGTTAGTGAACTGAAATTAGTTGCCGCATGATTAAATTAGAAAAGGTTTAAAGTGGTTAAAATTGTGCTGCGAGTAATAATTCCTCTATGTTCCTGTGTCCAAATGTAAGTGATAAAAAAATTTTCAGATGAGAATTGAATTCTGGATGTCTCTCAGATTTTCTGTAAAAAGGAGATGGTGGGAAAAACAAGAAAAACCCCAAGAGGAAGAAGAGTTTTCACACACACACACACACACACAATTTCTTGCGTAACATTACACAAACTGGCTCTCAACAAAAGCACAATATATTTAACTGCAGCTGGGAGTTTGTCTGCACAAACCAGCTCTGTGTATATGTGTGTGTGTGTGTGTGTGTGTGTGTGTGTGTGTGTGTGTGTGTGTGTGTGTGTGTGTGTGTGTTTGTGTGTGTGTGTTTGTGTGTGTATGTGTGTTTGGCCTTGGCCAGTAAGATGAAAACCCTCTCTCTTATCAGCAGTATGAAGTGAGGGATCTAAGAGTCTCATTCATCTTCCCTATACACACACACACACTCACACTTATGCAATTACAAACAAACACACCATCACACACACACACATTTTTTGTATCTTTTGTGAGAACATTCATCACTGTTCAACAATTATAAGGACCTGGTGATTAGACAGTGTTTAATGTCCTTATTATCACTATGAGGACCTGGTGATTATGAGGACATTTGACACTCCTCAGTCATTATGGGGACCTGTTTATCAAGAATATTTATTTGCATTCTGGTGTGTTCTCTGTCATGAAGAAATAGAATCGTCTCTGCGAATAAATGTGTGTGTCTATTTTTACACTTATAAACCCTTGTTGTGTATGTGTGTGTGTGTGTGTGTGTGTGTGTGTGTGTGTTTGCTTCCTTTGCGGTTACGCCGCTCTTCTTCAGACAGGAAAGAGGATGTTTGCAGTAAAAGCAGCGGCAGACTGCAAACCCTGAACTCACACCCACACACACCACACACACACACACACACACACACACACACACACACACACACACACACACACACACACTGTATCCAGCTAAGCCATCCAAGACCTTCACCTGACACATTAATGTCCTCCAGCTGTACAAACACACACACACACACACACACACACTGGTCACATCAGGTGGATTTTATAACCGTCCCCACTTTCACTTCACTCAGCTATAAACACACACAGCTAGTGGACGATAATTACATTTAAACACCATGACCCCGACACTTCCTGCTACACGGGGGTTAGTGTGGGGTCACGCCACGCCGGGTGCTCTCACTCAGGTCCTGTAGAATGTGTTTATGCAGTGATTAGCATTGTTTATTTTCTGGAAGGAGAAGCAGAAATGTGAACTTCAGCCTGTAACTGTAGCCACTTCAAACGGAGGCCCACACACTGACTCACGGCGTGTTTAGAAAGATTCGCACGAGTCTGTGTCCTCTTCCCAAAAACACACACCAGATGGACACGGAGAGAGAGAGAGAGGTGGTGTGTGTGTGTGTGTGTGTGTGTGTGTGTGTGTGTGTGTGTGTGTGTGTGTGTGTGTGTGTGTGTGTGTGTGTAGTGTAGTTTTTCAGCCATAGATTGTAGTGTAAAAAATCATGATGGAAAGAATTCTAACTCACACACGTCTAAATCATATTGAAATGACAGTTTGGTATGGAATTAGATTTAGTTTGTGTTCGGATGGAGGATAAAGTTTAGAATTTAAGATTACTACATTTTAGAAGTTTAGGATTAGCTTTATAGTTAAGAATTAAGACATAGGGATTGAAAACTATTAAGAACTATTTCAATTCCGAAGGCAAAATTCTGATTTAGTATTAAACATTACACTCAGGAATTTAGGATCTGGATAATACCTTACATTTAGGAATTTAGGTTCAGGATTAATATTTAAAATCAAGATTTAAGAGTTTGAATTTATGACAGTTCTGGATCTGATATTTTTTAAAGCTGAAACTGGTTGCGTTCCTGTTTGAGTTTATTATTAAAGATTTCTGGTTTAAGGTTTAAGTTTACTGCTTATGATCAAATGAAACATTCATCTTTTAACAGTTATCACTCTCATGTGGACTAGCTTTAAATTGATCTCACAAAACAGCTCAGGTTTAAGTTTTACATGCTTTAATAATGCTGGTGCTTTTAGGTTTTAGCTAATATTTGAGTTTTGGGTTTAATATAAAGGTAGGACTATGATCGGGATTTATAGATTAAGCTATTTCTTATGTTTAGAGTTAAGACTGTGGGTTAGATTTAGGTTAGATTTGGAATTTAGGCAGAATTTATAATTAAGTTTCACTTCAGATGGATTTGGAGATAAAAGAAGATTTTAAATTTGGACTTAAAATATATGACTAGGATTAAGATAAGAGATCGGGTTGAACCCGTCTGTTATACCATACACATATACTTTACAGTGCAAATGCATGAAACAACTTTAAAGACAAAAGTCTTTAAAAAAAAGTGAATAGAATAGTCAGCATGACAGCTGGAGCCGAAATTACTTCTTATGCAATAATACATAATGCTGTGTTAATAAAAGTTTTAACGATACGATCAGTCACCTCGTAGGGAAAAATAACCACAGTTCGTGTACAGTAGTTAATTTAATTCAAATCTATAAAATAAAATAAGACGTAAAGTAGGACTTTATTCATCCAGGTCATTGGGTTTAAAGAGAGAAAACCAGAAACATGCGTAGTCAGTAATTACTAGCAGTAGTTTCTGGGAAAACGTTCAATTCGATTCATCTCAGAGTGACAACAAATGGAACGTCGGTCCGAGCCAGAACCCGAGGTGAACGCCAGACACCGGACCCATAATTCCACATTTCATCAAGCGTTGACGAATACACTCAAATATTCAAGCGCATTTTCTAAATTACAGGCTTGTAGGAGAGCCGTGTCGGAGAACCACAAGTCCTTCAAACCTCTTATTCAGCGTGACCTATTTCAACATGGTCCTGTTAAGGAGAAGATGTTCGGGTCAACCCGACTCTCTGAACCCGAAAAGGTGGCGTTAATGGCTGCCCCACTTCCCTCCAATCTGCTCCTAAAAGATCCTCGAGATCAGCAGGCCTCCAAATGTTCTCATATATTTCTGAGAAACTCAGTCACATTCTGAGCCACGGGGCAGAACTTCCAGACGGAGCGGGGTGAAGGCTTCAGCAGGGGTTGTGTACAGAGTGTATATCTCTGTACCATGGTGTGTAAAGTGCACTCGCACTTCCAATGCAAACATTCCTTAGGGAGTGTTCTGGCAGAAAGTAAAGTCCACGCCCCCATTAGTGGGATCTTTTATAACAAGACAAGACCAGACAGTTTTACTCCAAGATCCCGTCATTGTGAACGACTGCCGACTCACTTAACATGTTCTTTAATTCCCAATTTAATCAAATCTGATGCGAAATCTCTGTTCAAGATCCACAAGTTTCCTCGCTTCCTGTGTGTTTAGTGTACAGTTATGATGAGAAGTGTACAATGTGTCCATGCTACATAAGGATATAATAATAATAATAATAATAATAATAATAATAATAATAAATAACAATAATAATAACAATAACAACAATACAGTATATTAGACAGTTACAGACAAACCTGAAATGAACCCAAAACCCTGATCATAACCCTCAACCTGTATGTAATGCTAACCACTACACACACACACACACACACCACACACACACACACACACACACACTGTCCATGGATTTGAATTAAATCAACTCTCCCCAAGGTACTGTATTATTAAATCAGTTTAACATAGTGGACTGGAGTCGGGTTAGCGCTCAATGCTAAATGTAATTATGGTGTGTTATTAGTCACAGGGAGTTTCTCCTGATTGATTCACCCTTGTCTGAGGGAACTGTTGATGTTCCTAATCTGTTTATCTACTTCACCACTACACACTGTCATCTCAAAACACAACATTTACCACAGCATCATCATACCTCTTAAAAAACATTCTCATCATATATAAAACATTTACCTCAAACATATACTCATCAAATACACAACAATACCTCAAACATTCTCACCAAATATAAAACATTATCTCAAACATACTCATCAAATATAAAACATTTACCTCAAACATACTCATCAAATATACAACATTATCTCAAACATTCTCACCAAATATACAACATTTACTTCAAACATACTCATCAAATATACAACATTTACTTCAAACATACTCATCAAATATACAACATTATCTCAAACATTCTCACCAAATATACCTCAACATTCTCACCAAATTACATTTACTTCAAACATTCTCATCAAATATACAACATTTACCTCAAACATACTCATCAAATATACAACAATTACCTCAAACATACTCATCAAATATACAACAATTACCTCAAACATACTCACCAAATATACAACATCAAATATAAAACATTATCTCAAACATTCTCATCAAATATACAACATTTACCTCAAACATTCTCATCAAATATAAAACATTTACCTCAAACATTCTCATCAAATATAAAACATTATCTCAAACATACTCATCAAATATAAAACATTTACTTCAAACATACTCATCAAATATACAACAATTACCTCAAACATTCTCATCAAATATACAACAATTACCTCAAACATTCTCATCAAATATACAACATTTACCTCAAACATTCTCATCAAATATACAACAATTACCTCAAACATTCTCATCAAATATACAACAATTACCTCAAACATTCTCATCAAATATACAACATTTACCTCAAACATTCTCATCAAATATACAACATTTACCTCAAACATTCTACTCAACTATAAAACATTTACCTCAAACATACTCATCAAATATACAACATTTATCTCAAACATTCTCATCAAATATAACAACAATTTTACCTCAAACATTCTCATCAAATATACAACAATTACCTCAAACATTCTCACCAAATATAACAACAATTACCTCAAACATTCTCATCAAATATACAACAATTACCTCAAACATTCTCACCAAATATAAAACATTATCTCAAACATTCTCATCAAATATAAAACATTATCTCAAACATTCTCATCAAATATAAAACATTTACTTCAAACATTCTCATCAAATATACAACATTTACCTCAAACATTACTCATCAAATATACAACATTATCTCAAACATTCTCATCAAATATAAAACATTATCTCAAACATACTCATCAAATATACAACATTTACCTCAAACATTCTCATCAAATATACAACATTTACCTCAAACATTCTCATCAAATATACAACATTTACATCTCAAACATACTCATCAAATATAACAACATTTACCTCAAACATTACTCATCAAATATACAACATTTACCTCAAACATTCTCATCAAATATAAAACATTATCTCAAACATTCTCATCAAATATAAAACATTTACCTCAAACATTCTCATCAAATATACAACAATTACCTCAAACATTCTCACCAAATATACAACATTTACCTCAAACATTCTCACCAAATATACAACATCAAATTATACCTCAAACATTCTCATCAAATATAAAACATTTACCTTATTCTCATCTCAAACATTCTCATCAAATATACAACATTTACCTCAAACATACTCATCAAATATACAACAATTACCTCAAACATTCTCACCAAATATACAACATTTACCTCAAACATTCTCACCAAATATACAACATTTACCTCAAACATTCTCACCAAATATACAACATTTACCTCAAACATTCTCACCAAATATAAAACATTATCTCAAACAATTCTCATCAAATACAAATTTCTCACATAAACAATTACCTCAAACATTCTAACCAAATATACAACAATTACCTCAAACATATCACCAAATATACAACAATTACCTCAAACAT
>JACRUU010000008.1:77933-82933 GCA_030449085.1 Kryptopterus vitreolus | reverse complement strand
GACACAAGTAGTATGAGACAGTGGGAGAATGAGAAGAATGAGTCAATGAGAGAAAGATAGAGAGAGAGAATGAGAAGGATGAGACTGTGAGAGGGTGAGACAGTAGAAATATGAGACAGTGAGAGGGTGAGACAGTAGAAATATGAGACAATGAGAGGGTGAGACAGTAGAAATATGAGACACTGAGAGGGTGAGACAGTGAGAGGGTGAGACAGTAGAATATGAGACACTGAGAGGGTGAGACAGTAGAAATATGAGACACTGAGAGGGTGAGACAGTGAGAGGGTGAGACAGTAGAAATATGAAACACTGAGAGGGTGAGACAGTAGATATATGAGACACTGAGAGGGTGAGACAGTGAGAGGGTGAGACAGTGAGAGGGTGAGACAGTAGAAATATGAGACACTGAGAGGGTAAGACAGTAGATATATGAGACATATGAGACAGGGTGAGACAGTAGGAGGATGAGAGGGTGAGACAGTGAGAGGGTGAGACAGTGAGAGTAGAAATATGAGACATGAGGGGAGACTGAGAGGGTGAGAGGCAGTAGAAATGAGACAATGAGAGAGACTGAGAGGGTGACGACAGTAGGAGGATGAGATAGTGAGAGGTTGAGAAGTGTGAGAGGGAGAGACAGTAGAAATATGAGACACTGAGAGGGTGAGACGGTAGATATATGAGACACTGAGAGGGTGAGACAGTAGAAATATGAGACAGTGAGAGGGTGAGACAGTAGGAGGATGAGATAGTGAGAGGTTGAGACAGTGAGAGGGTGAGACAGTAGAAATATGAGACACTGAGAGGGTGAGACAGTAGAAATATGAGACACTGAGAGGGTGAGACAGTGAGACAGTAGGAGGATGAGATAGTGAGAGGTTGAGACAGTGAGAGGGTGAGACAGTAGGAGGATGAGATAGTGAGAGGTTGAGACACTGAGAGGGTGAGACAATAGAAATATGAGACACTGAGAGGGTGAGACAGTGTGTCAGTGGTTTAAGGCGCTGGGTTACTGTTCAGACGGTCGGGGGTGCAAACCCCGGTATCTGTCACGCTTGGGTCCTTGAGCAAGACCCTTAAGCCTCTGTGCTCCAGGGGGCGCCGTATCATGGCCGTATCAGGGGGCTTTCACTGTACTGTAATGAATATGTCACCAAAACACTCCTCTATTCTAGAAACTAACCAACCATCTACCTAGTACATTACAACAAATATATAGTCCTCATCTTAGAATCCAGGTCCTGTGTGTGTGTGTGCGTGTGTGTGTGTGTGTGTGTGTGTGTGTGTGTGTGTGTGTGTGTGTGTGTGTGTGTGTGTGTGTGTGTGTGTGAGATGCATGAGTAAGGAGTGTGTGAGGTCACTGATATCTGAGTCAATCATAACACACATTTTCAACTAAGAGATTTTTTTGGACCTGGGACAAGTGCCTGGGCTTTCACACGCACACACACACACACACACACACACACACACACACACACACACACACACACACACACACACACACACACACACACACACACACACACACACACACACACACACACTTCCGACTGAGCGGTCAACCATAAGCTGCCTTTGAAGTAATCAGACGTACACACACTTCCGACACGAGGAATTTCAGTCCTGTTTCAATTTCAGTCTGTTTTTAAAATGTTTTTTAAGCGAAAGTTTTGAACTTTATATCAAAAATCTCTTTTATTTATTTATTTGTTTAATTGTAAAATAATGCATCCCTAAACACAAGTCCACACGGCATTGTGTGTGACCTTATAATGCTGTAGGAAACTAAGGAGAGAATCAGGACACTTGGAGCATTAGAAAATAGAGACACAACAACAAAAGGAATAAACAATAACAACACTACAGGAATAAAGGGACACGGGGAAATAGTGGTTTCCGGGGACTCATGAAGAAACATAGAAATAAGTGCTCACTAAAAAGTAAATAGAAGAAAAGAAAAGTGTGTTTGGAAGGAAAAACATATACAGAGCACTGACACTATAAATAAGGGGACATGGGGAACTAGTGAACATACAAAGTAAGTGACTGAGGAGCTGGGGGATGTGGGGACACTAATAACTGGGACACTATTAATGAACTAATAACTAGGACAGACGTCCCCTTTATTTCTGGACCCTTTATTTCTGGTATTTATCTTTCCAAAACACTGGACATAAAGTGAAGATGCGTAATGACCGATGTAATGCGACATGCAGCTGACAGAACAAGTGCACATGAAGATGAGAAGAAATAAAAGAACGAGTGGACGTTCTTGTCTCGGGGAAGTCGGAATGTAGGAAAGAGACGTTTTGGCTGTTAGGACAACTCGACCAATCAGAGCGCTCGACTCCGTTACACCGGCTTAGCGGGAAATTTCAAAAACATTCCTTACACTTCCTTGACAGCTCTGTCTAACACACACACACACACACACACACGCACACACACACACACACACACACACACACATACACACACACACCACAACACACACGCCCACACGCACACACACACACACGACCCCCACACACACATACACACACACACACACACACACAAGCCCACACACACACTATTAAGACACAGGATGTAAGAAACTCATTAAAGTGTGTCTGTGTGTGTGTGTGTGTGTGTGTGTGTGGGGTGGGGGGATATTTAAAATCCACCTGCAACCCAGCCCTGTTCAACTCACACACACGCACACACACGCACACACACATGCACACACACACACACACACACACACACACACACACACACAACACACACACACACACACACACACACACAAACACACCATTCCGAAGTTCCTGACTGACCTTACAGATCCTTTTCTCCTCCTCGTGGCCGCTTCGTTCCTTCAGCTCCGATTTGACTGACAGCTGATAGGACGTGAGCGTGGACTCTGCAGTGCTGACCTCTGACCTCTGACCTTTGTTGGGAATTGGTAACGCGGTGTGAACCGGACGGGACGCGACAGCCGGCTGCCGCAACTTAGACGCTACTCCGACAACAGGCATGTTCACTTAGTGTGTGTGTGTGTGTGTGTGTGTGTGTGTGTGGGTGTGTGTGTGTGTGTGTAGAGCCTGAGAGCCTGCCCGGGAAAAATAAAAAAACACTGCAAGAGAGCGAAAGCGAGGGAGAGAGAGAGAGAGAGAGAGAGAGAGAGAGAGAGAGAGAGACGTGCATTCTTCGGCTGCTCTCTCTAAAACTGCACTGAGTTCTGCAGTGTGTCTCTGTTCACTCCCTACACACTCCTCCCTCTCTCTCTCTCCCTCTCTCTCTCTCTCTCTCCCTCGTTTTCTGCCAGTACACTTGAGCGAGCAGTTCTCGGGGGCGTCGCCTCGTCATTACTGACAATAAAGGAAACACGAAGAAGGAGGAGGAGATATTAAAATATAGCCCACTTCAAAACACAAAGCAGGAAGTAAAACCCTTAATACACACACACACACACACACACACACACACACACACACACACACAAAGCTCTCGCTCTATCTAACACACACTAACACACACACACACACACGCACACACACACACACACACATGAGGAAAGTGAAAACAGAAACCTGGAAGCTGAGGAACGTTTTGGAAGTTTTGAGACTGGGATGTGAGAGTGGGGAGGGAACGTTCTAGAGCTGTTTGGAGGTATCTTGAGTGGAAGTGAGGTTGTGTTGGGGTTATCTTGAGTCTAGGTAATAGGGTGGGGGTATTTGAGGGTGAGTGAGGATAGTTGAAAGTGTATGAGGGTATTTGAAGATGTGGGGTATGTGAGGGTGTGTGGGGTATGTGAGTGTGTAGGGGGTATTTGAGGATGTGGGTATGTGAGGGTGTGTGGGGTATGTAGTGTGTAGGGGTATTTGAGGATGTGAGGTATGTGGGCTGTGTGGGGGTATTTGAGGATGTAGGATGTGAGGTGGTGTGGGGTGTGTGAGTGTGTGTGGGGTATTTGATGTGATGTGAGGTATGTGAGTGGGGGGGTATTTGAGGATGTGGGGTATGTGAGTGTGTAGGGGGTATTTGAGATGTGTGAGGAGGGTGTGTGGGGGTATGTGAGGGTGTGTGTGGTATGTGAGTGTGTGGGGGTATTTGAGGATGTGGGGTATGTGAGGGTGTGTGGGGTATGTGAGTGTGTAGGGGTATTTGAGGATGTGTGGTATGTGAGGGTGTGTGGGGTATGTGTGTGTGGGTATGGTATGTGAGGTATGTGAGGTGTGGGGGTATTTGAGGATGTGGGGTATGTGAGGTGTGTGGGGGTATGTGAGTGTGATGTGGGGTATGTGAGTGTGTGGGGTATTTGAGGATGTGTGGTATGTGAGGTATGTGAGGTATGTGGGGGTGTGTGGGGTATGTGAGGGTGTGTGGGGTATGTGAGTGTGTAGGGGGGTATTTGAGGATGTGGGGTATGTGAGGGTGTGTGGGGTATGTGAGTGTGTAGGGGTATTTGAGGATGTGAGGTATGTGAGTGTGTAGGGGGTATTTGAGGATGTGATGTATGTGAGGGTGTGTGGGGTATGTTAGTGTGTAGGGGTATTTGAGGATGTGTGGTATGTGAGGGTGTGGGGTATGTGAGTGTGTGGGGGGTATTTGAGGTGTGGGTGGTATGGAGGTGTGAGTATGTGTGGCGTTGGTAGGGGGGGTTATTATTGTGAGGGGTACTTTGGGGGTGGTTTGGTATTGCGTGTGTGGGTGTATTGTTGGGGTAGTGAGGGTGTGTGGGGGTATGTGAGTGGTTTTGGGGGGGTATGTGAGGATTGTGTTGTGGTATGTGTGGGGGTATGAGTGTGTGAGGGGTGTGTGGTATGTAGTGTGTGGGGTATGTGGGTGGGGGTATTTGAGGTATGTGAGGGTGTGTGGGGTATGTGAGTGTGTAGGGGGTATTTGAGGATGTGGGGTAGTGTGTGTGTGGTAGTGTGGGTATTGAGGTGAGGATTGTATGTGAGTGTGTAGGGGGTATTTGAGGATGTGAGGGTGAGGATGTGAGGTGTGGATGT
>JACRUU010000008.1:65433-67933 GCA_030449085.1 Kryptopterus vitreolus | reverse complement strand
TGGGAACAGAAGTATTTTGAGCCGCCGCTTGTTTGCGATCCTCGTTTGGACTTGATGTATTTTGGGATCAGAAACGTTTCCAGGCAGAAGAATGAAACTGGTGTGAATTGTGAGTGAGAGAATTCCACAGGGAGGAAACGCAGAACAAAGTAAATAAATAAATAAATAAAACAAAATAAAACAACTCTGTTTAGACGGAACTCGTAAACACGCATTTAACACAAAAGCAGAGCCGAAGATCCTGAAACACACATCAGTGAGGAGCAGAGCGAGTAAACAGACCAGACGTTTCCCAAAGAATATCCAACCACACACACACACACACACACACACACACACACAAGCCAAAAGCTGTGGTCAGAGATTTCACAGAGAAGAAGTAAAGCTGCTTTTCAGCAGGTTCATAACGGCATTCATATGTCCCTCATTCCTTACGCTAAACTGGCATTAAACAGCTCGCTGCATTCCTGCTCCACACACTCGTCACACACTCGTCACGCTCGTCACACACTCGTCACGCTCGTCACCTTCACTTACATCCTCGCAATTTCACCACCAACTCGTCCACCACCGTGTGATTCGCGTCCTACAGAGTCTTCAGGTGCAGGTAATACACACATCGCACGTTTATTTACACAAACAGTGTATTAGGAGTCCGAAAACAGATTCAAAATGTAAACAATAGTCAGAAATCGCTCCCCCTAGTGGTAGATGTACAATACTAACAATGTGCTCACGAGTCACATCAGGTGTATTGTAACTCTATAGCTAGCATGAGGGGGGGGGGGGGGGGGGGAGGAGGTCAAAACAACAAAGATCGTCCTCCATTTTGAAAGCATCACATTGTGGAAGGCGAGTCGAAGTAAATCACTTTAACGAGGACGTGTTAATGACAGGACCGGAACGTCACCTCGTATCGAGCGCTGTCTGACTCCTCACGTCTACATCGTAGCTTTAATCCCAAAACCAGATGCTCATATGTTTGCAAATCATGTGCGTATTTGCAGCATCACACAGCGGGGCGTGAGATCATCTCCGGGTCCACCTCGTTATCGCTTCTCACACGGACGCGGGAGACCAGAGCGCATCCCGATTAACTTTAGCGTCAGCTTGGAATTGTAATGATCTGTAATGCTGTAATGTTTCATTCTGTCAGCGTTCGAGGTCAAAACGTACGCAGAAAACTAACGCCATAAAATCCTGCAGCTCGTCTCCTCATACGCAGAAATGTTTCACCAAAAAAAGGTCCCGATGACGAGTTCACAGCGACACGCGAGAGCAGGGTTCTGTTACAAATAAAATAAAAATAGTTTTTAGGGAATGCATACAGGCTTAATAGAAACACACACACACACACACACACACACACACACACACACACACACAATTGGCAGTAACACTACTACACCGGTTTGAGTTCCAACGTCTCTCTCGCGCTGGCACACTTCACCTCACAGCTCTGAAAAGCCTTACAGGGTAAAAACATCTCCTCCACACACACACACACACACACACACACACACACACACAACACACCACACGACCTCATATAGTTAAACACCTACATTAGAAGAGACACACACACTGTGTGTAATTCATCAAACTGTAAATAGTAAATAAAGCTGAATTTATATACAAACATTTGTGTGAATGTGATTTACAAAATATTAAAATTACATTTGTGTGTTTTTGGGGCAATTGTATAATTTGTTTAGAGCTTTTTTGGGGTGTGTGTCATTTTTTTACCTTTTGTCATAATTTGTGTTTTTTTTTGTATTTTTGTGGTATTGTGTGGTGCTTTTGTTGTATTCTGCTTTCATTTCGCATTTCGTTTTTGTGTGTTTTTGTGCTATTGTGTGTTTTATTTAGTATTTATATAGCATTGTTATTATGATGTATCATGTGCTGTTTTGTGTTGCAGTAGAAATGTAATGTGTGTGTGTGTGTGTGTGTGTGTGTGTGTGTGTGTGTGTGGTCTGTAGTTTATTCAGGCTGTAAATAAATACTTCAGTAACATGGTGTACAATAAACAACTACACAATCTACAGAATAAACTACAGAATAAAGGACACAACCTGAAATATTATTTAATACACACAAACCTATAAACAGATCTGTGTGTGATTTTATACCTGTATATACACGTGTGTGTACACTTGTGTACAGTTATCAGTTACCTGTCAGTAAGTTGTGAGTTAATTGTATATTATTTGTGTATTGGTTGTGAGTCAGTTGTGAGTTGGTTATGAGTCAGTTATGAGTTAGTTGTGAGTCGGTTGTGAGCCAATTGTGAGTCAGTTTTGAGTAGGTTGTGAGTCAGTTAGGAGTTAGTTGTGAGTTAGCTGTGTCGGTTGTGAGCCAATTGTGAGTCGGTTGTGAGTCGGTTGTGAGTCGGTTGTGAGTCGGTTGTGAGTCGGTTGTGAGTTGGTTGTGAGTCGGTTGTGAGTCGGTTGTGAGTTGGTTGTGAGTTGGTTGTGAGTCGGTTGTGAGTTAGTTGTGA
>JACRUU010000008.1:45433-60433 GCA_030449085.1 Kryptopterus vitreolus | reverse complement strand
CTCTCTCTCTATCCCTCTCTCTCTCTATCCCTCTCTCTCTCTTCATCTCTCTCTCTCTCTCTCTCTATCTCCCCCTATCTATCCCCACCCTCCCTCTACTCTCTCTCTCTATCTATCTCTCTCTCTATCCCTCTCTCTCTCTCTCTCTCTATCTCTCTCTCTCCTTCTTGTTGTATGTACGTTGTGTGTACGTTTGGCTCTTGTACATACGTTCTGTGTGTAGGTTTGTCTCTCATTGTATGTAAGTTGTGTGTATGCTTGTCTTATTGTACGTACGTTGTGTAGAGGTTTGTCTCTCATTGTATCTACATTGTGTAGAGGTTTGTCTCTCGTTTTATGTATGTTGTGTGTATGCTTGTCTCTGTGTGTGTGTTTCTTGTCCCAGGTGTGGACAGACGTGTGTAGTGGTGTGTGTGAGAGTGAGATCAGACCCTGAGCTCCTGTTAAAGGTGTTGGTTTGGGACGAGGCCACGGCGTTCTCAGGGAGACTTAACATAAACCTTACAGCAGGAAGTTGTGCCATTTTACACAATCACTAATCACTGTGTTGTGTTGTGTTGTGTAGTTTTGAAGGGGCAGGACTTGTGAATTAGAAACCAAGACACAACAGAACACTAAGTGTACACAACACATTATTATTCACACAGCAGAACTCACACACAATGGTACCTACAACAATGTGTGACTCACAATTAATTAAAGTTGTGTGTAATTGTGTTGTATTAATTGTATAATTTTGTAGTCTGTATAGCATTAAAGCGATGTGTAATTGTGTCCTGTTCTGCAATTGTGTTTAATTGTTTAACTGTATTAAATGCGTGTAATTGTTTAGTATTGTGTAATTGTGTGTGACTGTGCAGGATTTTGTAATATTGTAGTGTATATTATTGTGAAAAAGCACAATGATTTTTAACTGTGCAGTGTTGTGTAATTGTGTGCACTTGTGTGTAAGTGTGTGTAACTGTGTAGTGTGTGCATTTGTGTGCAACGGCAGCATTGTATACTCATGTAGTGTGTGTATATATGCGTAAGTGTGTGTAATTGTGCAGTGTTGTGTAATTGTATAGTGTGTGTGTGTAATTGTGTATAATTGTGTAAGGCTGGTCAGATATCTGCATGAAGGCAGACCACGAGAACTTCCATGCAATAAAACAGTAAACCTTCTAATCTGGGGAGAAGATCCCCTTGATCACAGGAACAAAAGCTCTCTGTAAACGAACTACGGCACCCATCCTTAAACCCCTGCCTTACCCCCTGGGGATATGGCAGGGCCATGGAAGGGTGACTTACAACCTATATGCATACTTTGTTAATCCTATCTTAATGTGATTGTTAACTTTACATTGTTTGGTATCAGTTTAAAGGTTTCAGTGTGGTAGAAAATATGATCTCATTCTCAGATTAGTAGAACAGACCAAAAATAAAGATAATATACTGGTCTGCTGATATGAGAATTGTCCCAAATCCCCCCTGGGGATGAGAAGGACTGGCTCTCTGTCAATAACAAAAGGTTGGTCAAGCTTTATGACCGGGGGTTTACGATGGTGGTTCAGGTATTTAAGGAAATTTGGTGAAACACTCAGGGAAGCATTCGGTAACAAGAACTTCCCACACAGTTCTCTGTGTGTATATACTGCCAGGTAAAATATATAATTCAATAATACTTTAGCAAGTCGTAAGTATTCTTAAGATAAAATATCTAAATTGTAAATCTGCAATAGGAAGCACTCAGTAACTAGAACTTCCCACACAGTTCTCTGTGTGTATCTACTGCCAGGTAAAATATATAATTCAATAATACTTTAGCAAGTCGTAAGTATTCTTAAGATAAAATATTATACCTCATAATTTGGTAACAGGAAGCATTCAGTAGCCAGAACTTCCCGCACAGTCTCTGTGTGTATCTCTTGCCAGGTATGAGAACTTTGCAATAATACTTTGGTAAATATACATAACTTTGCTT
Source organism: Kryptopterus vitreolus (assembly GCA_030449085.1). NCBI lineage: Eukaryota > Metazoa > Chordata > Actinopteri > Siluriformes > Siluridae > Kryptopterus > Kryptopterus vitreolus. Next base: position 58,470 of record JACRUU010000008.1, on the reverse strand, counting down.
TCATTATTTTATTATTTGTTTTATATGTTAACTTGTATTAAGTGATTATAGCCTGGAAAATAAATGTAAGATTCTTGTAATATCTAAAATCTCCTGAAGTCATTTATATCTAATAAATTATATAGTCTGGTGTTACCGCAAATCTATGACCAGGATAGTACAAACAGGAGGCTCATGAGTGGATGGAGCATAGAGCACAACGCCTGAGACCTGCTGATTCCTGACTATCACTGACTTAGCAAGTTATAACTAAGTGGCTAAAATAAACTATTCTTTATGCATGAGCAAGCATTGGGCGGCCTACGTAAAGAATATTAGCTTACCGTTATATCCTCTGACTAAGATTCAGACTGGCGAGTTTGTGTCCGTGAGCATGTGTAGCAACTATCACTGACTTAGCAAGTTATAACCAAGTGACTAAAATAAACTATTCTTTATGCATGAGCAAGCATTGGGCGGCCTACTTAAAGAATATTAGCTTACCGTTATATCCTCTGACTAAGATTCAGCATGAGATGTTGACTATCACAAACCTCTGAGCGACTCCAGGCTCATAATTAATGATTAAATGAAAAGAAGGAATACTGAGAATCATCTATTAAAATTAAAGTTAAATATTATTATAAATTGGAGTCAGATACGAGTTTAAATTTTAATTAGTATAACAAACTACAATCCATTGTAGTCATTTTTTACAACAGCGCAGAAAAGACCTACACGCAGCATACCTTTGCCCACACCAGTGGATTCCGTCGTTGGCTACTGTGTGGTAGATCTAATAGCTGGTAACCTCTATGTAATATCTAAATTTCCAGAGGTACCTTCTAAAAAGGGGATCTTATAGTTGGTGACCCCGACGTGATCTCCAAACTGCAAGCGAGTGACGTCTTTTAGCGCAACATTCCAGACTCAACAACAGAGCATGAGGTTTGAGTTTATCTTCTGTCTTCAGGTGATCTGGTAAGTCAATTTTTTACCTTTTACAAAGTCTTGAGGGAAAGCTAAGACGCACCCCACATAGACACATTTGTAGAACGGGTCGACATACCCAAGTGATAGACCGGAGACCGTAGAAATCCGGCATAATTTTAAGATATCAAAACAAGATGGATAATCAGGGAAAGAGCATTATGAGTGTAGAGAAGGAAGTAATGGAGTCCGCTGCATTACTTATGAAAAACATGCTGGTTCGTTTACACGACAAAGGTTTGAATCTAGGAGGGAGTAATTATGAACTTCTAGAGTGGTATTCAATAGTGGGGAAAAAACTAGAGTCAAAGAAACGATATCGTAAGACTTCGACCGCAATTTTGTATTTGCTCTTCAAGAATGAGAGAGCAATGTTAGAAGAGAGCATGCATGCCATTGCAAGCATTAAAGAGCTTGAAACAGCGCGTTCAGAAGAGTTAAAACAACTTCGAGCACAGGTAGAAACATCTGTGAACGATAAACAAACCTGGGCGAAACAGTCTCATGCTATGGAATCTAAAATCAGGAAGCTCGAAAGCAAGCTCCGATTGTATAATGAATATTCCACGGTGTTTGAAGACTGCTGTAATTCAGCTGCTCTTCCTATAGCTGCTCCTAAAACAGCCACTGTAAAATCAGTATTTGAAAGCAACATTCAAAATGATAGTGATGAGAATGGTGCTATGGCCTTAGCAAGCAGTAGCCAAGCTACCAAAATAAGACCAAGAATGAGCCTTGAAGTCTGCAATCTGTCCCCACCATCACCAACCGAAAATTGTTGTGACCATCGTAATAAAATAGAATTGATGTGTCATAGCCCATTTGTGACCCAAACTAAATCTGGCAGTATTTGTCAAAAACCGCTCAAAGTAGCTATGCTTAACACAATGAAAAATTTGCATGATAAGCAAAGTAAACTTTGTTCCTTCTGCCACAAAATTGGGCATGTAGTCCACAAATGCTGGTCGTTGGGGAAGGGACGTCCACCACCCTATTTTACTCAGCGCAAAAATTTGCATTCTGATCATCCAGATCAGTCTATTGCGCAATTAAAAGAAACTATTTGTGAACTCACAGCAGTATTCAATAAGGCGATGGGATCTGTAGTAAGATGGTTAGCTGTTACCTAGAAGCAAACTTTATTTGCGGATGTTGTCACGGCTAATGACTTTATTGCATTTTATGCATTTCTGTCCCGACAAAGATTCCTGTGATGTCCATTTAGATTTTTTTTAAGCAACTTAGCTGATAACTGTTAAAATTACAGTTTCTGCAGTTGTTCTCATGAAAGCACATGCTTTAAGTTATACATTTAACAACATATGTATTCTCGTAAATTTATCTGGTGTTAAACAGCTGTTTATGCACCCAAGTGCATTTAGGCTGATGTAGACACCAGAGTAGTTCAAATTGTCACATTAGAAGGATTTTGGTAAATTGTAGCATTTAGGCCTACAGAGCTGTAAATGTTAAGCATAACCAGTGATCTTATGTTGAGATTTAAACTACAGTTTATTGATATAGCTAAAGTTTTGTTCCATTAGACATGTTTAAAAGTGATAGATGACAGGCTAAGATAAGAGGAAAATGTCTAAGCTTGCATGTCAAAAGAAACCGCTGAGCTAATGGAACAATTGTTTAGTAATTTGATTATTAATTCATGTGTTAACTATGTTGAACTTCTGATCTCTCAAGGTGTAATTGTATGGGTTATTTCTACCATAAGTAACACCAACAATACCACCATAAGGAGTTAAATTAACTGCTAAATTTTAACATGTAATGCTTTTCCCACAGCATTTAGAGGTGCTACACCTTAAACCCAAGTGATGCCTTTTTTATGGGTTTTCAACCCATTCAAATGTTTATTTATTGTTAGCGTGCCTGTATTTCCAGAGGAAACTCAGGATATTCTAAGAATTTTTAACTAGCTCTTTACAGATACACATATATCATAACTCACAACATTGTATCTGAAATTTACAGAACTTCTGTTCAACTTGTCAAAACCAACCGTTAATCACAGATTAAAACTTTTGGTTCGACAAGTCGAAAGGAGGGCACATATTGTGTTGGGAAATGTGAAATAGATATGGACAATTTTACATGTTCACAAAATTGTTCATAGACTATACAACATTGTTAAAGTCTAACTACCTTTAGATATAAAAAACTACACAAAGTAAAAATTACACCCTGTCTCTCCTGGGGTTATAACCAAAGGGAACATTAACATGTTTTTGTTCATGATGTTAACCTTGTTATAACCCATGTAACATCCTATATTTCTAATATACTCTCTGCATATGTAAAACATTGTAGTGACAATAATAAGATTTATGCATGGTTACAGTCACGCATCGATGATTAAGTCTCTGATTACAATTACAATTCTCAATGTGGTCAGTAAACCAGGTAGCCATTAGTTTTCAACACATAATGAAAACATTGTCAAAATGGTCAAATCTGAAGCCTAGGCTTACAATCAGCCATACAATTTTCAATCAGACCCGTACCATCGAGCATGACTTAACCAGCAGAACTTATGCACAAGATATTTTACTGCAGTAAGACAGGAAATTTTAAATTGCTTGCATCTGAACAAATATTCTAAACTGTATCAACATTAATGATATATACTGGCAATGAGTGTTCTGGTTGCACTGGGTTTTTCACCACTTTTCCTTTAAGGTATATCTTAATTCGACCACCATACGTTCTATTGCAGATGATTAAATGGGACCGCCTTACTGGGTATATGACTTTGAAGGGCACTGAGATCTTATTTACAACCCGCAGTTGTTTTCATGAAACAGGAAGTTATATTGTTTGTTCTTGTAACACCTTATAATGATTTGATTCTAATAATTCTAAGCTTGTAAATGTACAATCATTGCATGGTCATGTTGATGCTATTCAGGTTCCTCACACACAGTGGGGTGTCATCAGTGAAATTAACTCACACCTTCTGCCTGGAGGTGACTGAGGATTTGATAATGGGTCAGATAAACATCTTGGGGAGAGTTCCAGTGGACATTGATGTTTCTCCATTGTGGAGGACACCTTCTACAAACAGGGTACACAAACCTTGGTGGACACAATGGACCGGGTGAAGAATATGATTTTGCAGATTGAATATCATCGTAACAAAGCACAGGTGGAGCCAAACCTGGCTAAGAGGACTGCAAGCATCCTATCCAACTCATCCACACAGTCGGCACTGTATGCCTACACATGATGGGACTGGGTGATTCGAGGATGTGCAATTAGCGGCTCCTTTTTCTTTGTATTCACTCTGCTCTAATGCTGCTACTTTCAGCGCATTGCTTATTCTCTCCATACTACAGTTTATTCTGTCGTAACACATAGTCCTTTGCAGATATCAGCGTTGCAGCAAATATGACATCGGTGAAACTTGGACAGCTATCATCAGCCATACATGGCCCCTCAGGGACGGCTCTGAGTTTGCCCCAAGGGGCCAGGGGACGAACTGTAAGGCTGGTCAGATATCTGCATGAAGGCAGACCACGAGAACTTCCATGCAATAAAACAATAAACCTTCTAATCTGGGGAGAAGATCCCCTTGATCACAGGGACAAAAGCTCTCTGTAAACGAACTACGGCACCCATCCTTAAACCCCTGCCTTACCCCCTGGGGATATGGTAGGGCCATGGAAGGGTGACTTACAACATATGCACACTTTGTTAATCCTATCTTTAATGTGATTGACTTTACATTGTTTGGTATCAGTTTAAAGGTTTCAGTGTGGTAGGAAATATTATCTCATTCTCATATTAGTCGAACAGACCAAAAATAAAGATAATATACTGGTCTGCTGATATGAGAATTTCCCAAATCCCCCTGGGGATGAGAAGGAGCACTTTCAATAACAAAAGGTTGGTCAAGCTTTATGACCGGGGGTTTACGATGGTGGTTCAGGTATTTAAGGAAATTGGTGAAACACTCAGGGAAGCATTCGGTAACAAGAACTTCCCGCACAGTTCTCTGTGTGTATCTACTGCCATGTAAAATATATAATTCAATAATACTTTAGCAAGTCGTAAGTATTCTTAAGATAAAATATCTAAATTGTAAATCTGCAATAGGAAGCATTCGGTAACAAGAACTTCCCACACAGTTCTCTGTGTGTATCTACTGCCAGGTAAAATATATAATTCAATAATACTTTAGCAAGTCGTAAGTATTCTTAAGATAAAATATTATACCTCATAATTTGGTAACAGGAAGCATTCAGTAGCCAGAACTTCCCGCACAGTCTCTGTGTGTATCTCTTGCCAGGTATGAGAACTTTGCAATAATACTTTGGTAAATATACATAACTTTGCTTTCATTATTTTATTATTTGTTTTATATGTTAACTTGTATTAATTGATTATAGCCTGAAAATAAATGTAAGATTCTTGTAATATCTAAAATCTCCTGAAGTCATTTATCTAATAAATTATATAGTCTGGTGTTACCGCAAATCTATGACCAGGATAGTACAAACAGGAGGCTCATGAGTGGATGGAGCATAGAGCACAACGCCTGAGACCTAATGATTTCTGACTATCACTGACTTAGCAAGTTATAACTAAGTGGCTAAAATAAACTATTCTTTATGCATGAGCAAGCATTGGGCGGCCTACGTAAAGAATATTAGCTTACCGTTATATCCTCTGACTAAGATTCAGACTGGCGAGTTTGTGTCCGTGAGCATGTGTAGCAACTATCACTGACTTAGCAAGTTATAACCAAGTGACTAAAATAAACTATTCTTTATGAATGAGCAAGCATTGGGCGGCCTACGTAAAGAATATTAGTTTACCGTTATATCCTCTGACTAAGATTCAGCATGAGATGTTGACTATCACAAACCTCTGAGCGACTCCAGGCTCATAATTAATGATTAAATGAAAAGAAGGAATACTGAGAATCATCTATTAAAATTAAAGTTAAATATTATTATAAATTGGAGTCAGATACGAGTTTAAATTTTAATTAGTATAACAAACTACAATCATTGTAGTAATTTTTTACAACAGCGCAGAAAAGACATACACGCAGCATACCTTCGCCCACACCAGTGGATTCCGTCGTTGGGCTACTGGGTGGTAGATCTAATAGCTGGTAACCTCTATGTAATATCTAAATTTCCAGAGGTACCTTCTAAAAAGGGGATCTTATAATTGTGTTATTTAATAAGAAGTAAAAGAAGAGATTTCTGATCAGTGATTTATTACGGCTGCTGACGATTCAGCTTCAAACCAACCAAGAGCCGTGACCACACACACACACACACACACACACACACACACAGAGCCACAACACTGGTTTCAATTCAGCCCGCGGCCGGAAAACACACTTCTGCGTTTATTTATTTGTGGGTAAAAGTGCTGAGTCGCCACTGTTGGAGAATCTCTCATTATGGGGAGGGAGGAAACATACACTTAAGTGTGTGTGTGTGTGTGTGTGTGTGTGTGTGTGTGTGTGTATGGTCAATGGCTTGGCACATGATTGGAATGTGCTACACACAGTCAGTGGCTTTGGATGGAGAAATATGTGTGTGTGTGTGTGTGTGTATGCGTGTGTGTGTGTGTGTGCCTCCAAATTGGATAATACGAGGTAAAGATAGGCACGAGGTGAAACTCGCTTACTTTTATAATTTGACTCCGCCCACATGCCCAGGACCAATAGGACATTGCCGTCACCATGGTTACTTATCCGAGCTCTCGTAACCAATGAGTCGTTTCTTCAGTGTGTAAAATTGTTGTTGTTGTTGTTGTTGTGTAGCAAAGCCATGTGGGTGCAGAAATAAACATGAAGAGATGATTATGGCGGTTGCCATGGATACAGAGTTTATGGCCCAGTAAAAATGAAGGCCATTCATTTTACATGGTGACGATGCCATCCAATCAGAAGCGAGCGTTTTTTATTTTATTTTATGAAGAGTTGAAAGCAATAGAGGGAAGGAAAGTAAGGAAAAGAATGAAAAAGAGAAAGTGATGAACGAAAGATACAATATTATTTTCTTTTAAAAAGTACAAACGTGTTCCTTTGAACTGTTAACAGTTTAAAGCTGTACAGAACAGCCCATGAACATGAACAGCACACGAACATGATCAGCACATGAACATGAACATGATCAGCACATGAACATACAGAACAGCCCATGAACATACACGAACATCCAGAACAGCACACAAACATGAACAGATCAGCACATGAACATGAACAGCACATGAGCATGAACATGAACAGCACACGAACATGATCAGCACATGAACATACAGAACAGCACACGAACATGAACAGCACATGAACATGAACAGCACACGAACATACACAGCACACGAACATACACAGCACACGAACATGAACAGCAAATGAACATGATCAGTACATGAACATGAACAGCACACGAACATGAACAGCACACGAACATACAGCACATGAACATGATCAGCACATGAACATGAACAGCACATGAACATGAACAGCACATGAACAGCACACATGAACATACAGCACATGAACATGATCAGCACATGAACATGAACATCAGAACAGCACACGAACATGAACAGCACACGAACATGAGCACAGCAATGAACATGATCAGCACATGAACATGATCAGCACACGAGCATGATCAGCACACGAACATGAACAGCACACAAACATGAACAGCACACGAACATGAACAGCACATGAACATGATCAGCACATGAACATGATCAGCACATGAACATGATCAGCACATGAACATGAACAGCACATGAACATGAACAGCACATGAGCATGATCGGCACATGAACATGAACAGCACATGAACATGAACAGCACATGAACATGAACAGCACATGAACATACAGCACACGAACATGATCAGCACATGAACATGATCAGCACACAAGCATGATCAGCACACGAACATGAACAGCACACGAACATGAACAGCACACAAACATGATCAGCACATGATCAGATCACACATGAACATGAATCAGCACATGCACATGATCAGCACATGAACATGAACAGCACATGAACATGAACAGCACATGAGCATGATCAGCACATGAACATGATCAGCACACGAACATGAACAGCACATGAGCATGATCAGCACATTAATAAGACGATTCGAACACGGACTGGTTATTCAGCGCTGTGTACATCAGCATGTCTGTAAATAGAACCACAAAATCCCACTTCAGTAAAAGTATTGACGCTTTAGTGTCAAATTTACTACATTAATCCAAAATCATCTTATAAAAGTCTTTATGATCTGAACAGGACGTAAATATTGAACTCGTATTGAACGTATAAAGATGCACTAATTCTCTACACACGAGTTAACGATAAACACAAAACATGTGATTTGTGTTAAATATATTCACTGTTTAGTAAAATATAGTCAAAAGAATATTGTGTTATAAATGTTATAAATTTGATAGTAAAAGTTACTTCAAATCAGTTTCGCTTTACAGAAATATACAATACACATACTATACACAAAGTAAACTAACATTATATATATATATATATATATATATATACACATACATAAATACATACACACACACACACACACACACACACACACACACACACTGTACACCCTATACACACATACACACACTGTGTACAATGTACTGAAGGATGAAGGACTATGAATCGAACCTCGTCTCAGAAACGTTTCCTGAACGAACGACAGCACGATGTAGTGCACTTCCTTTCCCTTCCCTCACACACCTGACTCCACTCAGCATCTCATTAACACACAATTCAGGAGCTGTGTGTGTGTGTGTGTGTGTGTGTGTGTGTGTTTAATGTTTGCTGCTTCAACACACACAGATTGGCCTTATAGAGAGTTAATGCATAGATAAGGTGAATCAGGTGTGTGTGTGTGTGTGTGTGTGTGTGTGAGAGAGGGCACACCGATACATGTGCGGAACAGGATTGTGAAATGCGATTAACCAACCAGAACACGTCCCAATCCAAAAACAACAACTAGCGGAGAAGTTCTCTCGTTTCCCCGGTGCTCCAGTCCCCACTTTTCAGCACCGCGTCTGAAGCGAGAGCTGGACGAGGAACCGGCTTTCATCCTCCGCCAGGAAATCAGCCGAGCCTGAGCGGTTTTCAGCCATACGAGAAAGCCATTAACTACACACACACACACACACACACACCACACACACACACACACCCGCATATGGAAAACAGTGCAGGAGGAATGTCTTTAAGACTTTCACATATTTTATTGTGAAATGAAGCGTATTTGGTGAAGATCTAATCAATCTGATCAAAAACGAACACAATCATCATTTTACTACATATCACAGAAATATATTGATTTTACGTTCTTCCTTCCTCTTCATTTCCTCTTGTTACTGTAACCAATCAGAGCACAGATCCCACCCATCACTGCCACATGGAAAGTCATTCCCGCCCCAATATTACTGCAACCAATCAGATTCCATCCTTAATGTAATTATTACAAATAAAAAGCTCATTCCTGTTCCTAATGCAGTTCTAATCACCCAGGTCCCGTCTCTAATGTTATATAACATAATATAATCACTTCCTTTCTGACCCAATACTAATTACATCCTGTCATTAATGTTACTGTCACCAATTAAAAAGTTCTTTTCAATTATAACCAAATATTAGAAATGCTGGCTTTATTTATTAATATTTTCCTGTTTTGTTCCTGAAATTAATATGTATATATGTATATAATATATAAATAATACAATGTATATATGTATATAATATATAATAATAACTCATTCATTCATTCATTGATTAATACCCTTCTACCGCTTTATCCGATCTTCCCATCGGGTCACGGGGAGTCTGTGTCTATCTCAGGCGTCTATGGGTATTAAGGCAGGATACACCCTGGATGGAATGCCAACCCATCACACCACACACACACACACACACACACACACACACACACACACACACACACACACACACACACACATTCATACACTAGGGACAATTTTCCAAGGTGCCAATCAACCTACCGTGCATGTTTTTGGACCGGGAGGGAGGAAACCGGAGAACCCGGAGGAGAAAAACCCCCCTGAGGCACGGGGAGAACATGCACAAACTCCACACACACATGGACCGAGACGGGAATCGAACCCGGATCCTGGCGGGTGTGAGGCGAACGTGCTAACCACTACGATATTATACTATAATAATAACTATAAATTATAATTATTTATCATACTTATAATTGTATAATTATTATAATTATAGATTATAAATTATATAATATGTAATTATATATATATATATATATATATATATATACATACATATACAAATACATCATTTATATTCATTTTGCGACCTGATTTCTCTCCAAAGTCATTTTTAAAAGAATCTGATTCAGGATCAGTATATTGCTGGCAACAGAAAAGGGGAAACCGCTGCTAACGCTAACATCTGCGGCTGCTAATGAACACTTGCCAGTCGCTAAGAGAGAACAAAAGGCTCTCCTCAATCCGCTGTGGCTTTGGCAAAAATATCCGAGCCGCTCTCAAGGAAAACGTTCGCCATCCCAAAGCCTCCAGCACAAAGCATATAAAACCAGCGCGGTCCACTGCGGGGAGGAGGGAGGAGGAGAGAGGAGGGAGAGGAGGATGAAAAATGAACGGAAAGGGAAGAATGCTGCCTAAGCAGGAGAGGAAACGTGTTGTGAGAAGGAGCTGACACGGGATGAAACGCTTGCGAGGAAATCAATCGTGTTATTACGAGACCAGAGTCCTGAGTGTGAGCATCCTGAAACACTGCACTCACTCTTCAGGAACATGGAGGATGATGAGGATCTGATGAAGGTTCCAGAAACACTGCAGATTTACAGCTCTGACCTTCTGCTCCGAAACCTCCAGACTCCAAACGCTGCCTGCTAACAAACCAGATCTTCCTCAGGCACAGCGCAGGAGTCAAATCAAGAGTCAAACCCAGATGACTCACACAGAGTGATTCATTTAGAATGACTCATTCAAGTAGTATATTTATAACACCGCCGTGACCCTCCGTCACCACTACTCCATCATCAATAAACACCAACAGTGTTCTCCATTACACACCATCACACACCATCACACACACCACCACACACCATCACACACCACCATACACAACCACACACCATCACACACACCATTACACACACCATCACACACCATCACACACACCACCACACACCACCACACACCACAAACACCATCACACACACCATCACACACCATCACACACCATCACATACACCAACACACACACACATCACACACCATCACACGCACCACCAATACACACTCACCATCCACACCATCACACACCACCAATCAACCACCACCATCACACAGCCACCATACACACCACACACACATCACAGTCCACCACCCCCACACCACCATACCACAGCACCATTACATCACCACACACACACCATCACACACACCACACCATCACCACACCACACACCCACACACACACACCCACACACAACACAAACATCACACACCATCACACACCATCACACACACCACCACACACCACCACACACCATCACACACCATCACACACCATCACACACACCATCACACACCATCACACACCAACACTCACCATCACACACCATCACACACCACCACACACTACTATTACACCATCACACACTACCATCACACCATCACACACCACACACCATCACACACCATCACACACCACACACACACACCATACACACACCAGCACACACTCATGACACCAAGACCACCACACACCATCACACCAACACACACACACCACACACCAACACAACACCACTCACACAACACACACCAGGACACACACCACACCACACACCTACACACTACATTACCATACACCATCACACACCCCACACCCCACCACCACATACCATCACCCACCACACAATCAACACCACCACACACCACCACCACACCACACACACCACACCCACACACCCATCACACACACCACCACCATACACATCACACACCCCACCACCATCCACCACACCACACAACAACCTAACACCATACACACACCCACCACCCCCCGCCACCCCCACATCACCAACCCCCCCATACCCACCATACACATCAAGGACACCCACACCCACATCACATACCATCACCCCACACCACCACACCACCCCACACACCACACCATCACAACATCACTACCATCCCACCACCACCATTCCACCACCACACACCACATTACACCACCACAACCCTCACACACACCCTCACCCACCACCACCACACCTCACACACCATCCACCACCACCATCACACACACACCACACACCATCCACCATCCACAGACATACCACCATCACCCACCATCACATACACACATCACACACACACACACAATCACACCCACACACACACCACCACCCTCACACACCATCACACCACCACACCACCACCAACCACACCCTTACACCCATCACACACCACCATCACACACCCACACACCACCACACCACACACCACACCATCACACACCACCACCACACACACCATCACACACACACCACACACACCAGCACACACCATCACATCACCATCACACACCATCACACCATCAGATACTAACACTCACCATCACACACCATCACAAACCATCACATACCATCACACACCATCACACACTACCACACACCATCACACACCATCACACAACATCACACACCATCACACACACCTCATTACACTACACCACACCATAACACCACAACACACACACATCATACACACATCACATCATACACATCACACACATCACACACCATACCACACACACCATCACACACACCACAGACACACACCACCACCACCACCACCAGCCCACCACCACCATCACACCACCACACACCACACACACCACACATCACACACATCACACACCACACACACCATCACACACACACCACACACCTACAGGACACATCAGCACCAGCACACACACCACCAAAACACACAAACCAGCACCACACCATCAGCCA
>JACRUU010000008.1:27933-37933 GCA_030449085.1 Kryptopterus vitreolus | reverse complement strand
TGCTGGGGCGCTACGCTAACACCATGCTAATGTTATGCTAACACAATGCTAACACCATGCTAATGCTACGCTAACCTCCCAATATTCACCCCAAATTACACTTTTTAAAACTTTACCGAAAAAACGGAAATAACAAAAAAAACAACAACACCGTGTCACATGACCAGGAAGTACTGCTCACACCCCGCAGTCACATGACCCGGTGAAGGTCAGCCTGAGGACACCTGAGAAATGAGTTTTTCTCGTTTACAAAACGCTAAAAAATATCATTTATTATTTAAAACATCTTCACCAAACACACGATGGACATTCTCATTCAAATCACACCTTTATTACTTCACCAAACACACGATGGACATTCTCTATCTCAAATCACACCTTTTTTACATCATCACCAAACACACGATGGACATTCCTCTATCTCAAATCACACCTTTATTACTTCACCAAACACACTATGGACATTCTCTATCTCAAATCACACCTCTTTTACATCATCACCAAACACACGATGGACATCCTCTATCTCAAATCACACCTTTATTACTTCACCAAACACAAGATGGACATTCTCTATCTCAAATCACACCTTTTTATCTTCACCAATGTCACACACGATGCATTTACGCCCCACCCATACTCTCCATCTCAAATCACACCTTTTTTTCTTCACCAAACACCCGATGGACATTCTCTATCTCAAATCACACCTTTATTACTTCACCAAACACACGATGGACATTCTCTATCTCAAATCACACCTTTATTACTTCACCAAACACACGATGGACATTCTCTATCTCAAATCACACCTTTTTTACTTCACCAAACACACGATGGACATTCTCTATCTCAAATCACACCTTTATTACTTCACCAAACACACGATGGACATTCTCTATCTCAAATCACACCTTTATTACTTCACCAAACACACGATGGACATTCTCTATCTCAAATCACACCTTTATTACTTCTTCACCAAACACACGATGGACATTCTCTATCTCAAATCACACCTTTATTACTTCACCAAACACAAGATGGACATTCTCTATCTCAAATCACACCTTTTTTCTTTTACATCATCACCAAACACACGATGGACATCCTCTATCTCAAATCACACCTTTATTACTTCACCAAACACAAGATGGACATTCTCTATCTCAAATCACACCTTTATTACTTCACCAAACACAAGATGGACATTCTCTATCTCAAATCACACCTTTTTTACTTCACCAAACACACGATGGACATTCTCTATCTCAAATCACACCTTTTCTACTTCACCAAACACACGATGGACATTCTCTATCTCAAATCACACCTTTTATTACTTCACCAAACACAACGATGGACATTCTCTATCTCAAATCACACCTCTTTTACATCATCACCAAACACACGATGGACATTCTCCATCTCAAATCACACCTTTATTACTTCACCAAACACAAGATGGACATTCTCTATCTCAAATCACACCTTTATTACTTCACCAAACACACGATGGACATTCTCTATCTCAAATCACACCTTTTTTACTTCATCACCAAACACACGATGGACATCCTCTATCTCAAATCACACCTTTATTACTTCACCAAACACAAGATGGACATTCTCTATCTCAAATCACACCTTTATTACTTCACCAAACACAAGATGGACATTCTCTATCTCAAATCACACCTTTTTACTCTCACCAAACACACGATGGACATTCTCTATCTCAAATCACACCTTTTTTACTTTACCAAACACACGATGGACATTCTCTATCTCAAATCACACCTTTATTACTTCACCAAACACAAGATGGACATTCTCTATCTCAAATCACACCTTTTTTACATCATCACCAAACACACGATGGACATCCTCTATCTCAAATCACACCTTTATTACTTCACCAAACACAAGATGGACATTCTCTATCTCAAATCACACCTTTATTACTCACCAAACACATTCTCTACAAATCACACCTTTTTTTCTTCACCAAACACACGATGGACATTCTCTATCTCAAATCACACCTTTATTACTTCACCAAACACACGATGGACATTCTCTATCTCAAATCACACCTTTTTACTTCACCAAACACACGATGGACATCCTCTATCTCAAATCACACCTTTATTACTTCACCAAACACAAGATGGACATTCTCTATCTCAAATCACACCTTTATTACTTCACCAAACACACGATGGACATTCTCTATCTCAAATCACACCTTTATTACTTCACCAAACACAAGATGGACATTCTCTATCTCAAATCACACCTTTTTTACATCATCACCAAACACACGATGGACATTCTCTATCTCAAATCACACCTTTATTACTTCACCAAACACACGATGGACATTCTCTATCTCAAATCACACCTTTTTTACTTCACCAAACACACGATGGACATTCTCTATCTCAAATCACACCTTTATTACTTCACCAAACACAAGATGGACATTCTCTATCTCAAATCACACCTTTTTTACATCATCACCAAACACACGATGGACATTCTCTATCTCAAATCACACCTTTATTACTTCACCAAACACACGATGGACATTCTCTATCTCAAATCACACCTTTATTACTTCACCAAACACAAGATGGACATTCTCTATCTCAAATCACACCTTTTTTACTTCACCAAACACACGATGGACATTCTCTATCTCAAATCACACCTTTATTACTTCACCAAACACACGATGGACATTCTCTATCTCAAATCACACCTTTATTACTTCACCAAACACACGATGGACATTCTCTATCTCAAATCACACCTTTTTTACTTCATCACCAAACACACGATGGACATTCTCTATCTCAAATCACACCTTTATTACTTCACCAAACACACGATGGACATTCTCTATCTCAAATCACACCTTTTTTACATCATCACCAAACACACGATGGACATCCTCTATCTCAAATCACACCTTTTTACTTCACCAAACACACGATGGACATTCTCTATCTCAAACCACACCTTTATTACTTCACCAAACACAGATGGACATTCTCTATCTCAAATCACACCTCTTTTACATCTTCACCAAACACACGATGGACATCCTCTATCTCAAATCACACCTTTATTACTTCACCAAACACAAGATGGACATTCTCTATCTCAAATCACACCTTTATTACTTCACCAAACACACGATGGACATTCCTCTATCTCAAATCACACCTTTATTACTTCACCAAACACACAATGGACATTCTCTATCTCAAATCACACCTCTTTTACATCATCACCAAACACACGATGGACATCCTCTATCTCAAATCACACCTTTATTACTTCACCAAACACACGATGGACATTCTCTATCTCAAATCACACCTTTATTACTTCACCAAACACACGATGGACATTCTCTATCTCAAATCACACCTTTTTTACATCATCACCAAACACACGATGGACATCCTCTATCTCAAATCACACCTTTTATTACTTTACCAAACACACGATGGACATTCTCTATCTCAAATCACACCTTTATTACTTCACCAAACACACGATGGACATTCTCTATCTCAAATCACACCTTTATTACTTCACCAAACACACGATGGACATTCTCTATCTCAAATCACACCTTTATTACTTCACCAAACACACGATGGACATCCTCTATCTCAAATCACACCTTTTTTACTTCACCAAACACACGATGGACATTCTCTATCTCAAATCACACCTCTTTTACATCATCACCAAACACACGATGGACATCCTCTATCTCAAATCACACCTTTATTACTTCACCAAACACACAATGGACATTCTCTATCTCAAATCACACCTCTTTTACATCATCACCAAACACACGATGGACATCCTCTATCTCAAATCACACCTTTATTACTTCACCAAACACACAATGGACATTCTCTATCTCAAATCACACCTTTATTACTTCACCAAACACACGATGGACATTCTCTATCTCAAATCACACCTTTATTACTTCACCAAACACAAGATGGACATTCTCTATCTCAAATCACACCTTTATTACTTCACCAAACACAAGATGGACATTCTCTATCTCAAATCACACCTCTTTTACATCATCACCAAACACACGATGGACACTCTATCTCAAATCACACCTTTTTACTTCTTCACCAAACACACGATGGACATCCTCTATCTCAAATCACACCTTTATTACTTCACCAAACACAAGATGGACATTCTCTATCTCAAATCACACCTCTTTTACATCATCACCAAACACACGATGGACATCCTCTATCTCAAATCACACCTTTATTACTTCACCAAACACACGATGGACATTCTCTATCTCAAATCACACCTTTATTACTTCACCAAACACACGATGGACATTCTCTATCTCAAATCACACCTTTATTACTTCACCAAACACAAGATGGACATTCTCTATCTCAAATCACACCTTTATTACTTCACCAAACACACGATGGACATTCCTCTATCTCAAATCACACCTTTATTACTTCACCAAACACAAGATGGACATTCTCTATCTCAAATCACACCTTTTTACTTCACCAAACACACGATGGACATCCTCTATCTCAAATCACACCTTTATTACTTCACCAAACACAAGATGGACATTCTCTATCTCAAATCACACCTTTTTTACATCATCACCAAACACACGATGGACATCCTCTATCTCAAATCACACCTTTATTACTTCACCAAACACAAGATGGACATTCTCTATCTCAAATCACACCTCTTTTACATCATCACCAAACACACGATGGACATCCTCTATCTCAAATCACACCTTTATTACTTCACCAAACACACGATGGACATTCTCTATCTCAAATCACACCTTTTTACATCATCACCAAACACACGATGGACATCCTCTATCTCAAATCACACCTTTATTACTTCACCAAACACAAGATGGACATTCTCTATCTCAAATCACACCTCTTTTACATCATCACCAAACACACGATGGACTCCTCTATCTCAAATCACACCTTTATTACTTCACCAAACACACGATGGACATTCTCTACATCAACACCACTCATACACACAGCACCTCTATCTCAACTTCAACCACTTTACCAAACACACTGGAATTCTCTAAACACACATTTTTACTTCACCAAACACACGATGGACATTCTCTATCTCAAATCACACCTTTTTTACTTCTTCACCAAACACACGATGGACATTCTCTATCTCAAATCACACCTTTTTTACTTCACCAAACACACGATGGACATCCTCTATCTCAAATCACACCTTTATTACTTCACCAAACACAAGATGGACATTCTCTATCTCAAATCACACCTCTTTTACATCATCACCAAACACACGATGGACATTCTCTATCTCAAATCACACCTTTATTACTTCACCAAACACAAGATGGACATTCTCTATCTCAAATCACACCTCTTTTACATCATCACCAAACACACGATGGACATCCTCTATCTCAAATCACACCTTTATTACTTCACCAAACACAAGATGGACATTCTCTATCTCAAATCACACCTTTTTACTTCACCAAACACACGATGGACATCTCTATCTCAAATCACACCTTTATTACTTCACCAAACACAAGATGGACATTCTCTATCTCAAATCACACCTTTTTACTCATCACCAAACACACGATGGACATCCTCTATCTCAAATCACACCTTTATTACTTCACCAAACACAAGATGGACATTCTCTATCTCAAATCACACCTTTTTACTTCATCACCAAACACACGATGGACATCCTCTATCTCAAATCACACCTTTATTACTTCACCAAACACCGATGGACATTCTCTATCTCAAATCACACCTTTTTTACTTCACCAAACACACGATGGACATTCTCTATCTCAAATCACACCTTTTTTACTTCACCAAACACACGATGGACATTCTCTATCTCAAATCACACCTTTATTACTTCACCAAACACAAGATGGACATTCTCTATCTCAAATCACACCTCTTTTACATCATCACCAAACACACGATGGACATCCTCTATCTCAAATCACACCTTTTTTACTTCACCAAACACACGATGGACATTCTCTATCTCAAATCACACCTTTATTACTTCACCAAACACACGATGGACATTCTCTATCTCAAATCACACCTTTTTTACATCATCACCAAACACACGATGGACATTCTCTATCTCAAATCACACCTTTATTACTTCACCAAACACAACGATGGACATTCTCTATCTCAAATCACACCTCTTTTACATCATCACCAAACACACGATGGACATCCTCTATCTCAAATCACACCTTTATTACTTCACCAAACACAAGATGGACATTCTCTATCTCAAATCACACCTCTTTTACATCATCACCAAACACACGATGGACATCCTCTATCTCAAATCACACCTTTATTACTTCACCAAACACAAGATGGACATTCTCTATCTCAAATCACACCTCTTTTACATCATCACCAAACACACGATGGACATCCTCTATCTCAAATCACACCTTTATTACTTCACCAAACACAAGATGGACATTCTCTATCTCAAATCACACCTCTTTTACATCATCACCAAACACACGATGGACATCCTCTATCTCAAATCACACCTTTATTACTTCACCAAACACAAGATGGACATTCTCTATCTCAAATCACACCTTTTTTACATCATCACCAAACACACGATGGACATTCTCTATCTCAAATCACACCTTTATTACTTCACCAAACACACGATGGACATTCTCTATCTCAAATCACACCTTTTTTACTTCTTCACCAAACACACGATGGACATTCTCTATCTCAAATCACACCTTTATTACTTCACCAAACACACGATGGACATTCTCTATCTCAAATCACACCTTTATTACTTCACCAAACACACGATGGACATTCTCTATCTCAAATCACACCTTTTTTACATCATCACCAAACACACGATGGACATTCTCTATCTCAAATCACACCTTTATTACTTCACCAAACACACGATGGACATTCTCTATCTCAAATCACACCTTTTTTACTTTACTAAACACACGATGGACATTCTCTATCTCAAACCACACCTTTATTACTTCACCAAACACACACGATGGACATTCTCTATCTCAAATCACACCTTTATTACTTCACCAAACACACGATGGACATTCTCTATCTCAAATCACACCTTTTTTACATCATCACAAACACACGATGGACATTCTCTATCTCAAATCACACCTTTATTACTTCACCAAACACAAGATGGACATTCTCTATCTCAAATCACACCTCTTTTACATCATCACCAAACACACGATGGACATCCTCTATCTCAAATCACACCTTTTTTACTTCACCAAACACAACGATGGACATTCTCTATCTCAAATCACACTTTTTTTACTTCACCAAACACACGATGGACATTCTCTATCTCAAATCACACCTTTTTTACTTCACCAAACACACGATGGACATTCTCTATCTCAAATCACACCTTTTTTACTTCACCAAACACACGATGGACATTCTCTATCTCAAATCACACCTTTTTTACATCATCACCAAACACACGATGGACATTCTCTATCTCAAATCACACCTTTTTTACTTCTTCACCAAACACACGATGGACATTCTCTATCTCAAATCACACCTTTATTACTTCACCAAACACACGATGGACATTCTCTATCTCAAATCACACCTCTTTTACATCATCACCAAACACACGATGGACATCCTCTATCTCAAATCACACCTTTATTACTTCACCAAACACAAGATGGACATTCTCTATCTCAAATCACACCTCTTTTACATCATCACCAAACACACGATGGACATCCTCTATCTCAAATCACACCTTTTTTACATCATCACCAAACACACGATGGACATTCTCTATCTCAAATCACACCTTTTTTACTTCACCAAACACACGATGGACATTCTCTATCTCAAATCACACCTTTATTACTTCACCAAACACAACGATGGACATTCTCTATCTCAAATCACACCTTTTTACTTCTTCACCAAACACACGATGGACATTCTCTATCTCAAATCACACCTTTATTACTTCACCAAACACACAATGGACATTCTCTATCTCAAATCACACCTTTTTACTTCTTCAGGAGTTTTATAGGTTTTTTAAGTTTGCAGGTTTTTTCCTCCACATTCATTAGTAATTCTCTGCTACTTTCATTGATCCGGACCTTTTACACACTCGTTTATTTTTCCCTCCGTTCTATAACATCATTATTCTGTTCATTATTCATATATTATACTATTTATATATTATACTATTTATATATTATACTATTCATATATTATACTATTTATATATTATACTATTCATATATTATACTATTCATATATTATACTATTTATATATTATACTATTCATATATTATACTATTTATATATTATACTAGCTTATATACTATTATATTCTATTTATATATTATACTATTCATATATTATACTATATATATTATACTATATTATGATATTATATATTTACTATTCTATTTTAACTATTTATATATTATACTATTCATATATTATACTATTCATATATTACTGCTTCCCTCCTTTTTCTCTCTGTTTATATTTGTTTTGATTTATCCTGTTAACTCCTGTACTTTTCTACACAGACAGGTAAAGGACCACAATGTAGACGTGTGTGTGTGTGTGTGTGTGTGTGTGGTGTGTGTGTGTGTGTGTGTGTGTTGTTGGTGCTGTAAAGAACCCTAAGTAGACGCCGTGCCATTTGGGACGGAGCCCCCGGGGCTGTATTTGGGCTAAAAGGCTGTGGAGAGATTTGTGAGGTGAACTGCCATCACTCTTTAAAAACCTGCGTGAGTTTGTGTGTGTGGGGTGTGTGTGTGTGTGTGTTGTGTGTAATGCTTATACATGCTTCAGCAACAAAGCCGTTCATTCACACAGCTGCATTCCTGCCGTCCTCGTGACGGACCCCGAGGTCATGTATGACAGAGACATGATGAGAAAGCGAGTTGTTTATTTTCTCCTCGTCCTGAAACCGCACAGAGTTTCGCTTCCTGACGATGGCAACAACATACTGTCCGACTGACAGACAGACTGACAGACAGACAGACAGAGAGACAGACAGACAGAAACTGCTCCAGGCTCCGTCTCAAATCACGCGTAACTACAGTAAATATTGTGTGGAAACATATCCACACTGTGGGCACCATAGTTACCACCAACCAAGTGAGTCATGAAAATAAGGGCACTATAAAGTGTACACTAAGATCTTAGGGATGAACTGAGTTGACCAGGAATACCGGGGACTGTAATGTAAACGGGAACAAAGGGAACGTGACGTCTGAAGAGGGAACTGAATGCCACTGTAGGGACGAGTGAAGACACACTGTAGGGACGAGTGAAGACACACTGTAGGAGATAATGTAAAACACATGAAGAAGAAGAAAAAACAAAGAAAGGAACAACTTGCAAACAAGTAAATTAGGACATTGGAAAGTAGGGCACATAGAAATTTAGGGGACACCGGAAGGTCCTACAAAACGTGTACAGTAAAAGGAAGCACTAAATAACAAGGGACACTGTAATCTCACAGACAGGACAACTGGGAGAATCTACATACCAGAGACAAAAAAAACTGAGGACCGCGTGGGAATACGACAGAATGGAGAGAACAGAATAAATGGATGGTAGATAACAGAGGAACCAGATGAGGGGACAAAGGAAAGGTAAGAGACATGCTGTGTAGGGGACACTGGAAACTAGATTACAAAGAACATTAGTGAGGACACTAAAGGGCACTGGGAAAATCAGGACTTGTGGGATTGTACCATCTGGGAACTGCGAGGTAAATAATGGGGGAGAGTGCGGGAAATAGAAAATCGACAAGGGACATTGTGGAATACTGCACACGGAAAACAAGAGAGATA
>JACRUU010000008.1:17500-19933 GCA_030449085.1 Kryptopterus vitreolus | reverse complement strand
TGTGGTGTGTGTGTGTGTGTGTGTGTGTGTGTGTGTGTGTGTGTGTATGTGTGTGTGAGATCAACACTAAGCTAAACACAATATCAAAATGATAATTATAATAATAATCAAATAAACCCTTTGCATCCTGCACTAACCCACGTGCCCAGTGTAAACATCTCAAAGTCCTCAGAAATCCACATTAGAAAGTGCTGCTGGTGTTTTAGATGCTGTAATGGTTTTTGATGTGTTTATGATGGCGTTTGTGCATCATGGACGTTTATTAATAGCTAGACGATCCGTAATAGTGGTGGTGGTGTATCTCAGTGGTTTAAGGTGCTGGGTTACTTATCAGAAGGTCGGGGTTCGAGCCCCGGTATCGCTAAGATGCCACTCTTGGGTCTTGGGCAAAGTCCTTAACCCTCTGTAATATAGGGGGCGCTGTTTATGTGATTATGTAATGTTTATGTGATAAATAATGGATCTTTTATTCAGTGGTTCCTGTTTTTGGTGGTTCCTGTTGCGTATGGAAGATGTTCCCAGTGGACCGTGACGGTGATGTAATGGAGATTAGAGATGCATGTGACCATCGTGAATGAAGGCGATGGGATTTTCCCGTTGTTGTTCTGCTTCGTTTTGTGCTTCGTGCTAAACCGGAATGTGGATATTAAATCTGGTGTACCGACTGCTAATGCTAGTGCTAACAGCAGTGAGCTCCTTACGGGAGTGTGTGTGTTATAAAGAGGAGCCACGGGAGGAGAGAGCGGAATCATCTCGCTAATTGTCCGTATTTGTCTTGTCGAGTGGTGGTGGGCTTTTTAATTCCATTTGGGAATTCTGTTTCATTTTGCAGTGAATTGTGGGATTTATTGGACTCGCTGCACAGCCAATAAACACGATAAGAGCGCTGAAATAGCATTATTACAAAATAGCTTTGCATACAGAGGTCAAGTGTGTGTCTTTAACACTTATATAGGCGTGTCCCAAATCACCCTGCCTGTGCACTATATAGTCCACATAAACACCAGTATAAATCCACTGTGGGCGTGTCCCAAATCACCCTGCCTGTGCACTATACAGTCCACATAAACACCAGTATAGATCCACTGTGGGCGTGTCCCAAATCACCCTGCCTGTGCACTATACAGTCCACATAAACACCAGTATAGATCCACTGTGGGCGTGTCCCAAATCACCCTGCCTGTGCACTATACAGTCCACATAAACACCAGTATAAATCCACTGTGGGCGTGTCCCAAATCACCCTGCCTGTGCACTATATAGTCCACATAAACACCAGTATAAATCCACTGTGGGCGTGTCCCAAATCACCCTGCCTGTGCACTATATAGTCCACATAAACACCAGTATAAATCCACTGTGGGCGTGTCCCAAATCACCCTGCCTGTGCACTATATAGTCCACATAAACACCAGTATAGATCCACTGTGGGCGTGTCCCAAATCATCCTGCCTGTGCACTATATAGTCCACATAAACACCAGTATAAATCCACTGTGTGTTTCCCACTAGAGTGCAAAATAATACTATCAAGAAGAAATTACACACACACACACGCGCACACACACACACACACACGCACACACACACGGCTCCTTTTAATCAGCTATTGATGGTGTGTATCAGGCAGCTGAGCTGATGCATTAAAGCAGTTCACACACTCCTGGGAGGAAGTGGACTTTTCACTGCCACCTCATTAACCAGAACCAGGTCATCCTTACACACACACACACTCACACACACACACACACACACACACACACACACACACACACGCCATAACACCTCATTCTTATCTAGTTTTTCTCGTTTTATGTTTCCACTTCTATATTCTCCTCCTACACACACATCCTGCTTTTTCTACTCCCCTATTTCCCCTGGTTTTCCCTCGGCCCCTTGATCCCTAGATGCTTTCCCTTCTTCCCTGCTTTACATTCATGATCATAGCACCATCAGAGTTCCCCAGTGTTATATGAGTAGGAGAATAATGACCTGATGTCCTGATCCACCCCATGTGTCTCATTTCCCTAGCTTCATTAGGGTCCTGATTATCCTAATCCATTCCCCCTGCTGATTTTCCTAATTCCCACTATTCTCCTGCGTCCCCTCGACTCCTTCATGTCTTATAATCCCACAAACTTCCCGAGTCACACTACTGTCTGTGTTTCCCCTCACGCCCCCTCATTTTATCTAATTAGTGCACTGATTTTCCTTCTCCCTCAGTGTCCCTTTATGCCTGATCTTTACAATCTACTGACTTTCTTACCAACACTAGTGTGTGTGTGTGTGTGTGTGTGTGTGTGTGTTTGCAATTCACTATTTATAGACATTGTCTTAGTCCCAATTAGTGTCCTGGTTATCCAAGTCTTTCTGTTTCTAGTTAATTTACACTTCATTGTTATAATAATATAATTTTTCAGGTCCTCCAAATTTT
>JACRUU010000008.1:10000-15000 GCA_030449085.1 Kryptopterus vitreolus | reverse complement strand
AATCCCTGTCCCAAAGCCCGCCCCAAACACACCAGCCCCGCCCCAAACAACATCATAAGTCCACTCCAATCCCTGTCCCCAAGCCCCGCCCCAAACTCAAATTATAACAAAATTATACCTGTTTACATTTTACCTGCAAACCCCTCCCCCTCCCAGTGAAGACCTTCAGCTCCAGTACAACAGAAGAGAAGAATAAATGAAGGACACTAAACGGAATATAAAGGAAAAGATAAAACCGTCCACCAGTGAGGAGACAAAAAACAGAAGACCAGCATTTTACCTTCTTTTGATCCTCCAGCTTTTGACTTGTGGACTTTTTAACATGCTTTCCGTTGTCAGGTTGTACATCCATCACTGTCCGAGCAACAATATCTCCAAAAGAGAGCGAGAGAGCGAGGGAGGAGCTGAGAGGAGTGTGTAGGAGCGAGGGAGGCCGTGGGTCACATCTTTTCCTCCAGTATTAACACATGAGAGGAGAAAACGTGGAGGAGAAGAGAAAAGAGAAGAATGTGATGTTATGGGCGATCAGCGGAGAACAACATGCTCGTCCATCCACCAGCATCCACCTGAAAGACACGATCCATTCACTCCATCCTTCCCTTTTCTCCTCGGGGTCGTGCAAACCAATCACATCTGGAAAAGATAAATATATAAGTCTGTATTTGTTTGTTTATCTTTATATTTTCATTTAATCATCCATTTATTATTCACACAATCATGAAACCTTCATTACATGCATCCATTCATCCATTTATTCTTACAGCAATTTATCCATTCACTCATCCGACGATCTGACTCTCTCATTAACTATTTATCCCTCTATTCCACCAATCAATCATCTATCCATCCATCCATCCATTTATTTAATGGCCCATTCATTATTCCAATAACGAATACATCTATCTATCAATCTATATATCTATCTTTATATCTATCTTTATATCTATCTATCTATCAATCTATCTATCTATCTATCTATCTATCTATCTATCTATCTATCTTAATGTAGACTGTAGTTTATAGATATTCAATAATCAGAAATATCACTTTATTTATGCACCATTCATCCATTCTGTTTATGGGACCCTTGTCCAATTCAGTCATCCATCCATCTATCCATCCATCCATTCATTCATCAGTCCATCCATCCATCTACCCATCCATTCATCCATTAAATTGGATGAACTCTTTCTGTCTATTGATCCTGAGTCAAAATAGTTTAGAGCAGGAACCCAGGTGTGGTTAACATGATGCAACACGAGTGTGTGTGTGTGTGTGTGTGTGTGTGTGTGTGTGCGTGTGTGTGTGTGCTCGTGTGTGTGCGTTATTAGTCTATACCAAACTTTATTTATTTATTTACTGATTTATTTATTTAACCAGTCCACCCTGCTGCTGTACAGAAGTAGGCCGATCGAAGCAGACATGCCTTCCAGGCTGAGTGTGATCTCCGAGTGTGAATTCTGAATGTGATCGCTAAGAGTGTGAATTATGAGTGTGAGATCTGAGTGTGAATTATGAGTGTGAATTGTGTGAATTATGAGTGTGATCTGAGTGTGATTATGAGTGTGAATTATGAGTGTGAATTGAGTTGATCTGAGTGTGTGTGATCTGATTATGAGTGTGTGAATTGAGTGTGTGATCTGAGTGTGAATTATGAGTGTGTGTGATCTGAGTGTGAGTTATGAGTGATCTGAGTGTGATCTGAGTGTGATGAGTGTGTGAGTGTGTGTGATCTGTGTGTGATTATGAGTGTGTGATCTGAGTGTGTGATCTGAGTGTGAATTATGAGTGTGTGATCTGAGTGTGAATTATGAGTGTGTGATCTGAGTGTGTGATATGAGTGTGTGATCTGAGTGTGAGTTATCTGAGTGTGAATTATGAGTGTGTTATGATTATGTGATCTGAGTGTGTGAGTGTGATGAGTGAGTGTGAGATCTGAGTGTGTGAGTGTGTGATCTGAGTGTGTGATGTGTGATCTGTGTGATGTGAGTGACTATGAGTGTGTGATGATCTGAGTGTGAGTTATGTGATGTGTGTGATCTGAGTGTGAATGTATCTGAGTGTGAATTATGAGTGTGTGAGTGTGATTATGACTGTGTGATCTGAGTGTGAATTGTGAGTGTGAATTATGAGTGTGTGTTATGAGTGTGTGATCTGAGTGTGAGATCTGAGTGTGAATTATGAGTGTGTGATCTGAGTGTGATCTGAGTGTGAGATCTGAGTGTGAATTATGAGTGTGTGATCTGAGTGTGAATTATGAGTGTGTGATCTGAGTGTGAGTTATGAGTGTGTGAGATCTGAGTGTGAGTTATGAGTGTGTGTGATCTGAGTGTGTGATCTGAGTGTGAGTTATGAGTGTGTGATCTGAGTGTGAGTTATGAGTGTGTGATCTGAGTCTGAGTGTGAGTGTATGAGTGTGTGTTCTGAGTGTGTGATCTGAGTGTGAATGTATGAGTGTGTGATCTGAGTGTGTGATGTGAGTGTGTGATCTGAGTGTGAGATCTGAGTGTGAATTATGAGTGTGTGAGCTGAGTGTAAATTATGAGTGTGAGATCTGAGTGTGAATTATGAGCGTGAGATCTGAGTGTGATCTGACTGTGTGATCTGAGTGTGAATTATGAGTGTGTGTGATCTGAGTGTGTGATCTGAGTGTGAATTATGAGTGTGTGTTCTGAGTGTGTGATCTGAGTGTGTGATCTGAGTGTGAATTATGAGTGTGTGATCTGAGTGTGAGATCTGAGTGTGAGATCTGAGTGTGTTATTATGAGTGTGTGATCTGAGTGTGAATGAGTGAGTGTGTGATTATGTGTGAATTATGAGTGTGAATTATGAGTGTGAATTATGAGTGTGAATGAGTGTCTGAGTGTGAGATCTGAGTGATTTGTGTGTGTGATTGCTCTGCGTGTGTGATGAGAGTGGTGTGTCTGAGTGTGAGAGTCTGAGTGTGAGATCTGAGTGTGATTATGAGTGTGAATGTTGATGAGTGTGTGATCTGAGTGTGAATGATATGAGTGTGTGTGATCTGAGTGTGTGAATTGATGAGAGTGTGTGAGTGTGATTATGAGTGTGAGTGTGAATTATGAGTGTGAGTGTGATGTATGAGTGTGATCTGAGTGTGACTGAGTTGATCTGAGTGTGAATTATGAGTGTGAGATCTGATGAGTGTGTGATCTGATTGTGAGTGTGTGATCTGAGTGTGATGAGTGTGTGATCTGAGTGTGAGTGTGATCTGTGTGTGAATAGTGTGAGTTAGATGTGTGATATGAGTGTGTGTGTGAATCTGAGTGTGTGATCTGAGATGTGAGATCTGAGTGTGATTGATCTGAGTGTGTGATCTGAGTGTGAATTATGAGTGTGTGATCTGAGTGTGAGTTATGAGTGTGTGTTCTGAGTGTGTGATCTGAGTGTGAATTATGAGTGTGTGATTATGAGTGTGTGTGTGTGTGTGATCTGAGTGTGTGATCTGATGAGTGTGAATTATGAGTGTGTGATTTGAGTGTGAATTATGATGTGAGATCTGAGTGAGTGTGAAGTGTGTTATGATCTGAGTGTGAATTATGAGTGTGTTATGATGTGAGTCTGAGTGTGAATGTATGAGTGTGTGATCTGAGTGTGATCTGATTATGAGTGTGTGATATTAATTATGTGTGTGTGTGAATTATGAGTGTGAATTATGAGTGTGTGATCTGAGTGTGATCTGAGTGTGAATTATGAGTGTGTGATCTGAGTGTGTGATATGATCTGAGTGTGGAAATTAGGTTACTGGATTAAAGATAATTCCTGTAGAGAGTAAAACACAAGAACACTGCACAGGAAACTCACTCACTCTCCGTCTTTCACACCTCTCACAGGAACAAAATCAATACTGCACGAAACACAACTCACACTTTACTGTGGGCTGTAGTGTATACATCACTCCATCCATCCTTCTATCTACCATTCCATCCATCCTTCTATCTACCATTCCATCCCTCTATCTACCATTCCATCCATCCCTCTATCTACCATTCCATCCCTCTATCTACCATTCCATCCATCCCTCCATCACTCCATCACTCCATCATTCCCTCCATCCCTCCATTACTCCATCCCTCTATCCCTCCATTCCACTCCATCCCTCCATCACTCCATCCCTCTATCTACCATTCCACGCTCTTTTTCCAGCCATCCATCCCATCACTCCATCCCTCTATCTACCATTCCATCCATCCTCCATCCCTCTATCTACCATTCCATCCCTCTATCTACCATTCCATCCATCCCTCAATCCTCCATCCCTCTATCTACCATTCCATCCATCCTTCCATCCCTCTATCTACCATTCCATCCATCCCTCTATCTACCATTCCATCCATCCCTTCCATCCCTCTATCTACCATTCCATCCATCCCTTCCATAGCTCTCCATTCCATCCGATCCAGTCCCCATCCTCCATTCCATCCCTCATCTACCATTCCACCCATCCATCCATCCCTCCATCCCTCTATCTACCCATCCATCCCTCCCTCATACCTACCATTCTAGGACCAGGCCATGCCCTCTATCTACCATGATCCACCCATCCAGCCAGCCCTCCACCAATCACAACCATTCCATCCATCCATCTCCATCCCTCACTACAATTCTATCCATCCTCTACTACCATTCCATCCATCGAAATCCATCTATCCATCCCTTATATCCAGCCGCGAAAAACCCTCCATCGCCTAGCGGACATTCCATCCAGCCTCCAATCCGCATCTATCTACCATTCCATCCATCCCTCTATCTACCATTCCATCCCTCTATCTACCATTCCATCCATCCCTCCATCCCTCTATCTACCATTCCATCCATCCTTCCATCTCTCTATCTACCATTCCATCCCTCTTTTTACCATTCCATCCATCCCTCAATCACTCCATCCGTCTATCTACCATTCCATCCATCCCTCCATCTCACTATCTACCATTCCATCCATCCCTCAGTCACTCCATCCCTCTATCTCCCATTCCATCCAT
>JACRUU010000008.1:2500-5000 GCA_030449085.1 Kryptopterus vitreolus | reverse complement strand
GATGTGTAATGGTGTGAGAGATGGAGAGATGTGTAATGGTGTGAGATGGAGATCTGTAATGGTGTGAGATGGAGATTTGTAATGGTGTGTGATGGAGATCTGTAATGGTGTGTGATGGAGATCTGTAATGGTGTGAGAGATGTGGTGGAGATCTGGAATAGAGTTCCTCATTCCTTCACCACACACCTCTCAATTCTACCATACACTCCTCCTAAGATCTCCTACAATCCCCTTATCACTACCCCATACCCCTCACTCCTACCCCATACCCCTCACTCCAACAATCACTCTTACCCCATACCCCTCACTACTACCCCATACCCCCTCACTCCTACCCCATACCCCTCACTCCAACAATCACTCCTACCCCATACCCCCACTCACTATTACCCCCTACCCCTCACTCCTACCCCATACCCCCTCACCCCCCCATACCCCCTCACTCCTCACCCAACCCCCTCACTCCTACCCAAACCCCCAATCACTACCCCATACCCCTACCCTACCCATCCCCCACCCTACACCACTATCCCACCCACTCCTACCCCATACCCCCTCACTCCACCCCAACCCCCACTCCTACCCCACCCCCTCACCTACCCTATACCACCCCACCCCCTCACCCTACCCATACCCCAGAACCCAACACCACCCTACCCCATACCAACTCACTCCAACCCACCCACGCCACGCCTACCCCATACCCCAAAACCCCGACACGCAATTCCTTCACACCACACCCACTCCCAACAACCCACAAGACCCCCACCCCACTCAGCCACCCCTCACCCCACTTACTACCCCACACCACACCCCTTCACCCCATACCACCTCCAACACTCACCCTACACCACCCACCCCATCCCCCGCACTCCAACACTCACTCCTACCCCATACCCCCTCAACCTACACTCAGACCTAACCCCCGCACCCCACTCCTACCCTCCTACCCCCCAATCCTACTCCTACACCCCATACCCCCTCACTCCTACCCCATACCTCCTAATCCCCCTCACTACACTACTCACCCCATACCCCCTCACTCATACACTCACTCCTACCCCATACTGTAATGTGTCATTAAAGGGTACCTCATGTATATATGATCAGTGATATGAGAGCCCCGTATGTAAAGGTCATGTGGTATGTCTGCATTCATCACACTCCACAGTGACCTTCTCCTCCCCTCCACATGATAAAGGTGGACGTCTCCACATTTAGCCTCATCTATCAGTGATGTAATTTCACACGGAGCAGGAAGTCCAGAGTGATTAAACTATAAATCAGACCTCGACTTCAGCGTCAGAGGAAAGTGCACGAGTGTAAAAACATCCCGAGAGAGAATTCAGATTATTCTTATTACATCATGACTTTACAGTAAAGCTGCGAATAAAAGTGTATTACACACACACACACACACACACACACACCACACACACACACACTGCAAGTTATTTTATTTTCATATTGTTTTATTTAAATAATTTTAAATTATTATTATTATTATTTATTATTATTAGTTACTCACTCACCATCTTCTGACCAATCACACACCTGAATTAAGCAGCATTCTGGAGTAATATATCATGTTGGTGTGTGTGTGTGTGTGGTGTGTGTGTGTATAATTGAATTTTATTATTTATTAATAGTAGTAGACTATAAATTTTCAAAACAAAAACTGATATATATATATATATATATATATAATATATATATATATATATATATATATGTGTTTGTGTGTTTTTTGTGTGGTGTGTGTGTGTGTGTGTGTGTGAGAGAGAGAGAGAGAGAGAGTGGTGTGTGTGTATACAGCAGGTGTTTCCAGTCAAGCAACCATTCTTCTAACATTCCCCACTGTGCAGGGCTGAACAAAAGAAGACAACGTGTGGTGTGTGTGGTGTGTGGTGTGTGTGTGCGGGTGTGTGTGGTGTGTGTTGTGTGTGTGCTCATGTGCCTGTGTCTGTATTTAGGTGTTTTTGAGGACAACAAAAAGGAAAAATGTCCTCACAAGAATAGCTTTAATAAATAAAATGTAAAAAAGGGTTAATGAAGCAACACAATATATGATGTGCAGGTCCTCATAAAGATAGCAAGACCTGTGTGTGTGTGTGTGTGTGTGTGTGTGTGTGTATGTGTGTGTGTGTGTGTGTGTGAGAAAGAGAGATGGATGAAGCGATGCTGGTTGAGACCCTCCCCCTCCCCACACCTCTCGCTTCGCTCTCTTTCTCTATCCGATTGCTTTGCACTGATGAAATTTTAATGGGTCCTTTATAATCGAAATAGCTGTACCACACACACACACACACACACACACACACACACACACACACATACATACACATAAACATGCACACAAACATGCACACAAACATGCACACAAACATGCATACAAACATGCACACACACAGACACACAAAGACACAGACATGTGTGTGAGTGTGATTTATGAGTGATGCGAAGAGATGTGCATGTGTGTGTGTGTATGTGTGTGTGTGTG
>JACRUU010000007.1:35125470-35127124 GCA_030449085.1 Kryptopterus vitreolus | reverse complement strand
TCCCTCCATCCCTCCATCCCTCCATCCTCCTCCTCCTCCATCTCCATCCCTCCATCCTTCCTCCCTCCTTCCATCCCTCCTATCATCCTCCCTCCCTCCATCTCTCCTCCATCCCTCCACCTCTCCTCCATCCCTCCATCTCTCCATCCCACCATCCCTCCATCCCTCCATCCTCCATCCCTCCATCCTCCATCCTCCATCCCTCCATCCTCCTCCATCCTCCATCCCTCCTCCATCCCTCCATCCCTCCTCCATCCTCCATCCCTCCATCCTTCCTCCATCCTCCATCCCTCCTCCATCCTCCATCCCTCCATCCTTCCTCCATCCTCCATCCCTCCTCCATCCCTCCTCTATCCCTCCATCCCTCCTCTATCCCTTTATCCCTCTTCCATCCCTCCTCTATCCCCCCCTCCATCCCTCCTCCCCTCCTCTATCCCTCATCCCTCCTCCATCCCTCCTCCATCACTCCCCCATCCCTCCATCCCTCCTCCATCCCTCCTCCCCCCCACCCCTTTCGCTCATTAATGCCTCCAGCACATCCTCTTTAACCCTCCCATCCTTTAACCACCTCCTCTTTAAACATCGCACTCCTTCCTCTGTGTTTATCCTCATCATGCCGTGGCCTTGAGGGTCTGCGAGCACCTGAGAGTATAAATACAGGAACGACGCTCACAGAGGACGAAGCACAGAGAGGAGCAACATCACGCCTTTAACTCACAGTCATAACGGTGAGGACTTTCATCCATCCATCTATCCATCCATCCATCTATCTATCTATCTATCTATATATGTATGTATGTATGTATATATATATATATGTGTATATATATATATATATCGATCTATGTACTGTATTATAATATACATGACATATTACTGCTAAATATTGCTGTTTATCCATTTATTACATGACATTATTTTTATAATACATGATATAATACATTAAACATAAATAATATATATGTTATACATTATTATTATTAATGTTTCATATCATTACTATTTCATATCATAAAGAAAATAAAAATAGAAAAATAGAATTATAATGACAGTTGTAGACCATAATGTATTTCCATACATGATAAAAATCACCAGTTACATTTATATTATTTTTATATAAGCTGATAAATAGGTGTAATAACTATTATTACGTTATAAAGTTATAAAAGTAAATGATAAAGATAATACATTGAAATATTTAATTATGGCCATGATGAATGAAACACAAATTGATGTATATTTACATAATAATTTGATTAATTTTAATTTGATTAATATTTGATTCAATTTCAGCATTAATAAAAGGACTGATAATTAAAGCGTTATGAAAAGATTTTTTGTTTTGTAAGTTTGAAAGCTGAAGATTCTCTTTGTTATTCCTCGATAAGGATTTACACTGAAACACAAAGTCATTCTTATAAAATCATTATGGGAGAAAAAGTGAAATGTCACAAAATTGAAAGTGAAAAAAGTGAAAAAGAAATGTTACAAAATTCCATAAAATTTCATTTGAACAGCATTTTTAGAGAAATAAAGAGATTCAGGATATACATTAAAAGAATGTTTTCATAACGAGGTGAGAATGTTGATGGAAATGAGACGAGAAAAAAAACTCCAAATTGATTCAAGTTTACTGAAAGTGAATGAAATAACT
>JACRUU010000007.1:35060470-35120470 GCA_030449085.1 Kryptopterus vitreolus | reverse complement strand
ACACACTATCCACACACTCATATATACATATACACACACCTATACACTACACACTATACAATACAACTATATACACTACACACTGTATAATACACCTATATCCACTACACACTCATATATCATACACTACACACTATACAATACAACTATATACACTATACATACCACTACACACTATACAATACACCTATATCCACTACACACTACACTACACACTATACAATACAACTATATACACTACACACTATACAATACAACTATGTACACTACACACTATATAATACACCTACACACTATCACTATACACACTATATGCCATACACTACACACTACACACTACAATACAACTATATACACTACACACTATACAATACACCTATATCACTACACACTATACAAACACTATATACACTACACACATACACTACACATATATATCAACACACTATAATACAATACACCTATATCACTACACACTATATACCATACACACTACAATACACTATATACACACACTATATACACTACACACACTATACAATACACACTATGTACACTACACACTATATAATACACCTATATCCACTACACACTCATATGCCATACACTACACACTATACAATACAACACTACACACACTACACTACTATACAAAACACACTACACCTACACTATACACACTATATACAATACACTACACTACACACAATACACACCTATCTACCACACACTCATATACCATACACTACATACACCTATACACTACACACTACACCTATATCCACTACACACTACACTATACATAAACTACACACTATACAATACAACTATATATATACACTACACACTGACACTATATACACTACACACTATACACTATACAACTACATACACTACACACTACAACTACAATACAACTACTACACTACAATATACAATACCTATATCCACTACACACTCATATACCATACACTACACACTATACAACAACTATATACACTACATATATATACTACACACTATACAATACACCTATATCCACTACACACTCATATACCATACACCTATACACTACACACTACACTATATCGACACACTATACAATACAACTATATCCACTACACACTCATATACCATACACTACACACTATACAAATACACCTATATACCACTACACACTATACAATACCCTATATCCACTACAACACTATACATACAATATATCCACACACACCTATACAAACAACTATATACACTACACTACACACTATAACAATCAACTATATATACCATACTACACCACTATACAATACACCTATATCGACACTACCACACTAATACACACATACACACACTACACACAGACATACACCTATATACACTACACACTACACTATAGACACTACACACATACAACACACTATATACACACACTATACAACTACACACTATACAATACAACTATATATATACTACACACTATACAATACACCTATATACACACACTACCACACTACACACTATACAACACTACACCTACTATACATATACACTATATCACTACACACTACACACTATACAATACAACTATATACACTATATACACACTATACAATACAATACAACTATATATATACTACTACACACTATACAATACACCTATATCCACTACACACTATACAATACAACTATATACACTACACACTATACAATACAACTATATATATACACTACACACTACAATACAATACACTACACACTATACATACAACTATATACCACACACTATACACACCTATATACACTACACACTATATACAATACACTATACAATCCACTACACACTATACAATACACCTAATACACCTATATCCACTACACACTATATATACCACTACACTATATACACACTATACAATACACCTACTATATCACATATCCACTACACACTCATATACCACACTACACTATACAATACAACATATACACTACACACTATACAACACTACACCTATATCCACTATACACACTATACATACAACTATATACTACACACTATACAATACACATATACACTACACACTACAATACACCTATATTCACTACACACTCATATATCATACACTACACACTATACAATACAACTATACACTACACTACACACTATATACATATATATACATACACTACACACTACACACTACAATACACCTATATACAATACACTACACACACACTCATATATATACTACACACTATACAATACACCTATATCTACTACACACTCATATATCATACACTACACACTATACAATACACCTATATCCACTACACACTCATATACCATACACTACACACTATACAATACAACTATATACACTACACACTATACAATACACCTATATCCACTACACACTCATATACCATACACTACAATACTATACAATACAACTATATACCACTACACACTATACAATACACCTATATCCACTACACACTATTATACCATACACTACACACTATACAATACAACTATATACACTACACACTATACAATACAACTATATATACACTACACACTATACAATACACCTATATCTACTACACACTCATATATCCATACACTACACACTATATACAATACACCTATATCCACTACACACTCACATATATCCACTACACACTCATATGCCATAAACTACACACTATACAATACAACTATATACACTACACACTACACCATACACACACACTATACAATACACCTATATACGACTATATCCACTACACACTCATATACCATACACTACACACTATACAATACAACTACAACACACTATATACACCACCTATATCCACTACACACTCATATATCCATACACTACACACTATACAATACACCTATATCCACTACACACTCATATACCCATACACTACACACTATACAATACAACTACATACACTACACACTATACACCGATACACTACACACTCATATACCATACACTACACACTATACAATAAAACTATATACACTACAACTATATAAAAATACACCTATACACCGACCACGACACCGCACTATACCAGAACACGACACAGAGACAAGACCAACGAGACCACGACACCACGAAGATACCACACTACACACGAGACATACATAGAGGCACTACACACTATAGACAGACACACCACACTAGACAAGACAACAGGGACAGACACACCCGATACACACACACAATACACCTAGCCAGACTACTCAGACACACCATACAAGACCAACACACACAAACAGACAATACTACAGAGACACTACACACAGAAATACCGGACAACACACGCATAGAGCACACGACACACGATACAAGACACCACGAGAGATACACACACGATACAATACACCGAGATCATACACACGAGATAGACTACACACTACACGAGACAATACAACGAGGAGACACTACACACTATACACCGGATACACACGAGAGAGATACGAGAGCACTACACTACACACTAAACACCAGACAAGAACAGAGACATCAACGCACGACACGACACACGAGACCAAGACACCGAGAGCACGACACACGCAGATGACTAAGACACGTACACATAGAGAAGACAACGAGGACACCACCGAGAGCCATACACACGCAGAGAGGCAGACACGACACACGAGACAAGTACACCGAGAGCCACGACACACGCAGAGACCAGACACGACACACGAGACAAACAACGAGAGACACGACACACGTAGAGAGATCACAGAGCCCACAGTACCATGAGACAGACACGACACACGGACAGAGCAACGAGAGACACGACACCGAGGCACGACATCACCGCAAGAGCAGACACGACACACGAGACAACACCGAGAGCACACACACGGAGAAGACACAGAGAGCACGACACACGCAGAGAAGACAGACACACAGTACAGTACACCGAGAACCTACACCACAGGAGAAAGCCCCGAGAGACACGACATACGAGACAAGACACGCGAGCCAGACACAGAGGATACACGAACACGGACAAGACAACGACATACACATACACGAGGACGTACCGAGAGCCGACACAAGCAGAAGGCGACACGACACCCGATACTACCACACGACACTACAACACTATATCACTACACAATCATATATCAGACACGACACACTAGACAATACACCTATCACCCTACCCTACAAACTATACAATACCACTCGATCCACTACACACTCATATATATCATACACTACACACTATACAATACACAGACGTGGAATTCCTACAGACGTGGACAAAATTGTTGGTACCCTTTGGTCAATGAAAGAAAAAGTCACAATGGTCACAGAAATAACTTTAATCTGACAAAAGTAATAATAAATAAAAATTCTATAAATGTTAACCAATGAAAGTCAGACATTGTTTTTCAACCATGCTTCAACAGAATTATGTAAAAAAATAAACTCATGAAACAGGCATGGACAAAAATGATGGTACCCCTAACTTAATATTTTGTTGCGCAACCTTTTGAGGCAATCACTGCAATCAAACGCTTCCTGTAACTGTCAATGAGACATCTGCACCTCTCAGCAGGTATTTTGGCCCACTCCTCATGAGCAAACTGCTCCAGTTGTGTCCGGTTTGAAGGGTGCCTTTTCCAGACTGCATGTTTCAGCTCCTTCCAAAGATGCTCAATAGGATTGAGGTCAGGGCTCATAGACGGCCACTTTAGAATAGTCCAATTTTTTCCTCTTAGCCATTCTTGGGTGTTTTTAGCTGTGTGTTTTGGGTCATTGTCCTGTTGCAAGACCCATGACCTGCGACTGAGACCAAGCTTTCTGACACTGGCTAGTACATTTCTCTCTAGAATTCCTTGATAGTCTTGAGATTTCATTGTACCCTGCACAGATTCAAGACACCCTGTGCCAGACGCAGCAAAGCAGCCCCAAGAACATAACAGAGCCTCCTCCATGTTTCACAGTAGGGACAGTGTTCTTTTCTTGATATGCTTCATTTTTTCGTCTGTGAACATACAGCTGATGTGCCTTGGCAAAAACTTCGATTTTTGTCTCATCTGTCCACAGGACATTCTCCCAGAAGCTTTGTGGCTTGTCAACATGTAGTTTGGCATATTCCAGTCTTGCTTTTTTATGATTCGTTTTCAACAATGGTGTCCTCCTTGGTCGTCTCCCATGTAGTCCACTTTGGCTCAAACAACGACGGATGGTGCGATCTGACACTGATGTTCCTTGAGCATGAAGTTCACCTTGAATCTCTTTAGAAGTCTTTCTAGGCTCTTTTGTTACCATTCGGATTATCCGTCTCTTAGATTTGTCATCAATTTTCCTCCTGCGGCCACGTCCAGGGAGGTTGGCTACAGTCCCATGGATCTTAAACTTCTGAATAATATGTGCAACTGTACTCACAGGAACATCTAGTTGCTTGGAGATGGTCTTATAGCCTTTACCTTTAACATGCTTGTCTATAATTTTCTTTCTGATCTCTTGAGACAGCTCTTTCCTTTGCTTCCTCTGGTCCATGTCGAGTGTGGTACACACCATATCACCAAACAACACAGTGATTACCTGGAGCCATATATATAGGCCCAATGGCTGATTACAAGGTTGTAGACACCTGTGATGCTAATTAGTGGACACACCTTCAATTAACATGTCCCTTTGGTCACATTATTTTCTGTGTTTTCTAGGGGTACCATCATTTTTGTCCATGCCTGTTTCATGAGTTTATTTTTTTACATAATTCTGTTGAAGCATGGTTGAAAAACAATGTCTGACTTTCATTGGTTAACATTTATAGAATTTTTATTTATTATTACTTTTGTCAGATTAAAGTTATTTCTGTGACCATTGTGACTTTTTCTTTCATTGACCAAAGGGTACCAACAATTTTGTCCACGTCTGTATATCCACTACACACTATACAATACACCTATATCCACTACACACTATTATACCATACACTACACACTATACAAATACAACTATATACACTACACACTATACAATACACCTACATACCACTACACACTATACAATACAACTATATATATACTACACACTATACAATACACCTATATCGACTAGAAACTCATATACCATACACTACACACTATACAATACAACTATATATACTACACACTATACAATACACCTATATCCACTACACACTCATATACCATACACTACACACTATACACAATACAACTATATCCACTACACACTATATACCATACACTACACACTATACAATACACCTATATACACTACACACTATACAATACACCTATATCCACTACACACTATACAGATACAACTACACTATATGCCACTACACACTATACAATACACCTATATCGACTAGAAACTCATATACCATACACTACACACTATACAATACAACTATATATACTACACACTATACAATACACCTATATCCACTACACACTCATACAGGATACCATACACTACACACTATACAATACACCTATATACACTACACACACACTAGACAACTACAGATACACGAGATACTACACACTATACAGATACACCTAGATACACACTACACGATACAATACACCTATATCCACTACACACTATACAATACAACTATATACACTACACAATATACAATACACCTATATCCACTACACACTATATACAGACAACTATATCCACTACACACTATACAATACAACTATATACACTACACACTATACAATACAACTATATATATACACTACACACTGTACAATACACCTATATCCAACTACACTCATATAGACCATACCACACCTACACACATACAATAGACCACTATATCCACGACACACGGCATAGACCATACACTACATACTATACAATACACCGATATCCACGACACACACA
The DNA here is from genome assembly GCA_030449085.1 of Kryptopterus vitreolus. Taxonomy (NCBI): domain Eukaryota; kingdom Metazoa; phylum Chordata; class Actinopteri; order Siluriformes; family Siluridae; genus Kryptopterus; species Kryptopterus vitreolus. The sequence goes on along the minus strand of JACRUU010000007.1, from coordinate 35,113,556 downwards.
CTAATACACCTATAGCCACTACACACTCACTACATACCATACACTACACACACACAGACACTAGACACACTCCATAGAACCGATCAGACACGACACACTATACACGATACACCTATATAAATACCACTACACACCATACACACTACAATACACCGACCACTACAATCCATACACTACACACTATACAATACAACACTACCCATATCTATACCACTACACACTATACAATACACTACATACACTACACACTATACAATACACCTATATACCACTACACACTATACAATACACTATATCCACTACACACTCATATACCATACACTACACACTATACAATACACCTATATACACTACACACTATACACTAATACACCTATATAATACACACTACACACTATACACAACTACACTATACACACCTATATACACTATACACTACACACTACTACACCTACACACTACAATACACCTATACACTATACACTACACACACACTATACAAACAATACACCTACACCTATATCCACTACACTAGGGGTGGGCAATTATATTTTCCAAAGGGCCACATAAGAGAACCTGTGGTGTGTTCGTCGGCCGAACCAACAATAACGTTGAACATAACTTATGTTCAATATAAATTTTTTCCACTTGTAAAGAGCGGTAAATGATATCATGTTCATGATGCTACCAAAAGAATAAGGATATTCTATTTAGGGAAAAGAAACAAACAAAAATAAATGGCTGTATTTTTCCTTTATTTTTCTCACTGAGCATACTCCAACAATGTCAGCGCTGCTGTGCGGTTATACTTTCTTCTGGTGCGGCAAAGAAACCGAAGCAGTTCAGCGGGCCGGATTAAAAGGACCAAGGGGCCGGATGTGGCCCCCGGGCCGTAGTTTGCCCACCCCTGCACTACACACTAAGATATTATACACTACACACTTTTATACATAATCAAATCCGGATCAGAGATTCTTTTTTTTTTTAACCATTATTCAAATTCAAGGAAATAAATCTCTCATTTCAATCCTTTTCCTGACACATGATTGGTTGGAAACAAAACTTGAACCTAAATTTACATTTGTGGCATTTTAGCAGACGCCGTTATCCGACTATCCGATTTTAGCAGACTTACAACTGAGCAATTGAGGGTTAAGGGCCGTGCTCAAGGGCCCACTAGTGTCAAACTGGTGGTGCTGGGATTTAAACCTGCGATCTTCTGCCAAGCCAACGCCTTAACCACTGATATACACACCTCCCTAAATATTTATCTCAGAAAGAATGTTTTATTCATTCCAGACTGAACTTCACAGATGTGATTTTCTTCTGCAGCTGAATTGGAATGATAAGTTATTAAAATAATAAGTTGTTTACATTTTTAATAAATTCAGTAAACAGAGGAACAAATTTCAGATTCAACTTTTGGTTTTTATTTTATTGTACATACACCAGCGCAGACTACAAACTACACCAAACCAATCAAATCCAATGTGATTACCAGTTTAGACACTATATTAATAATGTAATGTTTATTTAAAAAAGGACACATGATTAAATTTATTAAAATGATTTAAAAAAAAAGCAGTGACAGAATTATGTGTAGATTTAATGGAATTCAGATTGATTTTAAATTTTTTCTACCAGTCAACTGATTTCAAATATGGAAAACAACAATAATTAAATATAATAATAGCAATTTAAAATAAACACGTCTTTAAAAAAACGCTTTACATGAACCACAAATCTGAGCAGTGAAAGTGTGAAACTTCATTCAATAACTATTACAAATTAAAAATCCACACAATAAATTAAAGAACACTCACCACGCAGGCCACGTGTTTATTATTTACTGTTTTAAAATTGTATAATAATAATAAAAGAAAAAGTGTTAAAATGAGATGCGTTTCTTCAGTGTTGTTTTCTGTGATCATGGCTTCGTTTACAAACTCAAAAACAGAGCAAACAGGACACACGAGTGTTTACACCCACGTCAGCACAATGGAACAAATAAATAATAATAAACAATAATAATAATAATAATAATAATAATAATAATAATAATAATAATAATAATAATGATAATAATAATAATAATAATAATAATAATAACAATAATAATAATAATAATAATAATAATAATAATAATAATAATACCTATAATAATAATGATGATGAATGAATAATAAATAATAATAATAATAATAAATCTAATAAGATGATGATAATAATATAATAATGATATAATAATCAATAATAATAATAATAATAATAATAATAATATGATAATAATAATAATAATAATAAATAATACGGGATGTGGACACACACACCACAGGCAGGAGAAAACTCCCTCAGCCCGAGCGTTAAAATGCACGGCAAGATATAAAAATATAAAGAACCCAAAATTAAAAATCCCAAAAACACACCGTTTTCTCAACATTCTCTCAAAACACACAATCGACACAAACGTGTTCAACATCGTCACACACCAAAACCAATGCCTTCATCACTGAGTTTCCACCTCCATATAGTCATATAATCTCTACTGTCACACACACACACACACACTCTCACACACAACACACACACACAACTCACACCCACACACCACAACACACCACACACACACACATCACACACTCTCCAAACCCACACACACACACCACCACACCCAACGTCACCCTCACACACAAACACACACAAAACCACACACCCCATCACAATTCACACCACTACACACACAAACCACCAAGTCACAACTCACCCACATCACACATCCTCCCCCCCCCCCCACAACTCCCACACACCACACTACATTCATCACACCCCTACACACACACCACTTCACACACACCTCACACACACACACACACAACACACACTCACAAAGTCACACTACCACACACCTCACCACACACACACACACACACACCCACATCATCTCATCACACACACACTCACCTCTCCACACACACCACCACACAACACACAACACACACATCACACACACACACACACACACACTCTCACACACACACACTCACACACTCTACTCACTTTCATCACCACACACACCACACACACCAACTGTACTCTACACTTTCACACACACTCACACATTCACACTCCACTCACACACACCACACTCACACACACATCAACCATACTACACACACACTCACACACACTCACACACACTCACTCACACAAACACTCCCCACATTTTCCACACGCAACACCACTAACCACCACCACACACTCTCACATCACTCTCTCACTAACATAGTAACCATCACAACCATGTTTCTATATTAGAAACCATCCCAGTAAACAGACAGTTACAGTATCCCATGGCACACTTTTAAAAAAATTATAAAATGTATTTAAATCAAAATACAAATCCTTGTTTGTTTTTCACCAGCGGTTTTTTCCCCCAAACACCATTTTTCTCCTCTTTTTCTTCCTTTGTTAAGCCGTAAGAAAGTAAAAGTGCGAATCGGCTTAGGTGCAAAAAAAACAAAAAAAAAAAAAAAAATCTCACACAAGTTGGAAATTTATCGTTTTCTTTTCTCAGCAAAATATTCAGATAAATCTTTAAAATATAAAAACCAAACGGAGCAAATCAAATAATAATAAATAATAATAATAATAATAATAATAACAACACCGTTCAGAAAAAAAATCATTCAAAAAATGAAATAAAACAGAAAACGCTTAAAAAAGAATAAAAATCCGACACTAATGAACAGATAAACACACACTAATACTCAAAACACAAATACACAAACAGACGCACAAATCCGCTCCAGAGAACAGACAAATTCAGGACACGTGAACGGAGGAGTAAAAGTAATGGCACCCCACAGGGTTTCTTCTTCAGGAGTCGTGAGAGACGTCGTATTCGCCGCGTACACGCTGTCCATGGTGATGTAACACAAAAAACACGCCCCGGACGTTTCACCGCAACACTCAAGAGCCTGGATGTTTGGAGTCTCACACACACACACACACACTGCACTAATTACACACACACAGAGACAGACACACACACATGAACACACGTGCACACACACACAGACAATGACATGCACCACACCACATGCCTTCTTCACCACACGTGCTCAACACACACACACACATACACTCTTCTGTTCTTCACACTTCTACAATACACATACACTCACACTCTTGTGTCTTCCACACAACACACGACGCACGCACACACACACACCCCACACACACACACACACACACACACACACACACACACACACACACACACACACACAACACGCACACACACGCGCACACACACACACACACACACAGCTGCTGTGTTATCCTTCACGCTGCGTTAATACACACACAGGTCAGGAAACTTCATCTCGTAGATGGGGACGGATCGCGTCTGGTTTTGGCCGTAACTGGCTGTGATTGTGCCTGATGGACTCGGTGGAGGTCTGGAGGAGGGAGAAGAGGAGGAGAACCCACATCCTGTTAGAACGTCCACATCCCATAAACACACACACACAACAGTGTGTTTTTGTGGTTGTGATGAGGTGTTGTGGATGTGTTTGGTAGATGTGTTTGTTTGTTTGTGTATGATGTGTTTGTGAGTGTTTGTGTATGATGTGTTTGTGTGTGTTTGTGTGTTGTGTTTGTGTGTTGTGTTTGTGTGTTGTGTTTGTGTGTTGTGTTTGTGTGTTGTGTTTGTGTGTTGTGTTTGTGTGTTGTGTTTGTGTGTTGTGTTTGTGTGTTGTGTTTGTGTGTTGTGTGTGTGTGTGGGTGGTTGGTGTGTTTGTGAGGTTTGTGTTTTTGTCGTGGTTTGGTTGTGTTGATTGTGTTTGGAGTGTTTGTGATGTGTTGTGAGTGTTGTGTTGTGTTGATGTGTTTGTGTGTTTGTTTGTGTGTGTTTGTGTTGTGTATGTTGTTTGTGAGTGTTGGTTGTATTGTGTTTGTGATGAGTGTTGTGAGTGTTTGTGTATGATGTGTTGTGTGTTGTGAGTGTTTGTGTATGATGTTGTGTGTGTTGTGTTGTTGTATTTGTGTGTGTGTGTTTGTTTGTGAGTGTTTGTGAGTGTTTGTGTGTGATGTGTTTGTGTGTGTTTGTGTATGATGTGTTTGTGAGTGTTTGTGTGTGTTTGTGAGTGTTTGTGAGTGTTTGGTTTGTGTGTGGTTGTGGTGTGTTGTGAGTGTTTGTGTGTTTGTGTATGTGTTGTGTGTATGTGTGTTTGTGAGTGTTTGTGTGTCTTGTGATGATGTTTGTGAATGTTTGTGTTTTTGTGTAGTGTTTGTGTGTGTGTGTGTAGTGTTTGTGTGTGTGTGTGTGTGTTTTGTTGAGTGTTGTGAGTGTTTGTGTGTTGAGTGTGTTGTGTGTGTGTGATGTGTGTGTGTGTTGTGTGAGTGTTTGTGAGTGTTGTGTGTGTTTGCTGATGTGTGTTGTGAGTGTTTGTGAGTGTGTTGTGAGTGTTGTGTGTGTGTTTGTAGTGTTTGTGTTTGTGAGTGTTTGTGAGTGTTTGTGAGTGTTTGTGAGTGTTTGTGTGTGATGTGTTTGTGAGTGTTTGTGAGTGTTTGTGATGTGTTGTGAGTGTTGTGTGTGTTTGTGTGTGATGTGTTTGTGTGTGTTTGTGAGTGTTTGTGAGTGTTTGTGAGTGTTTGTGAGTGTTTGTGATGTTTGTGTGATTGTGTGTGTGATGTGTTTGTGTGGTAGTGTTTGTGTGTGAGTGTTTGTGATGTTTGTGTGTTTGTGAAGTGTTTGGATGTGTGTGTAGGTGTGTGTTTGTTGTAGTGTGTGTGTGAGTGTTTGTGAGTGTGATGTGTTTGTGTGTGTGTGTGTGATTGTGTTGTGTGTGTGTGTGATGTGTGTGTGTGTGTGTGTTTGTGATGTTTGTGTGTGAGTGTGTGAGTGTGTGATTGTGTGAGTGTGTGTGTGATGTGTGTTTGTGAGTGTGTTGGTGTATGTGTTTGTGTGTGATGTGTTTGTGTGTGATGTGTTTGTGTGTGATGTGTTTGTGTGTGATGTGTTTGTGTGTGATGTGTTTGTGTGTGATGTGTTTGTGTGTGTTCGTGTTGTGAGGCTGAAACTGACCTGATTGTGATTTCGAAGATCTGGCTGAGTTTACTCTGCAGCATTGTGGCCTGAGGAGAGTCAGAGTCAGAATCAGAGTCAGAGTCAGAATCAGAGTCAGAATCAGAGTCAGAATCAGAGTCAGAATCAGAGTCAGATGAGAGAAATGAAGTGATAAACAGATAGACATGGTTGTAAAGATCAGTGTAAACTCTCACTCGGGCTCCGCAGTGGGCTGCGATCTCCTCAAACGGGGCCTTCTGAAACTTCTCCACCACCTGCCGCCTCCTCTCACGCTCCTGCTCCTCCATTCCTACACTGTCCACTGTGCACACACACACACACACACACACACACCACACACACACACACACACGCACACACACGCACACAGATTTCACTTAGTTTTGTAATGAGGTCAGACGTATCGACTCCACACACACCATCATTATCACCGCTGCTCAGTGATTGGTGGTTTGTGTTGATACAGCTGAAAGTGGGCGGGACTTGATTGTGTTTACTGCTGTATTGTGTTTTCTTATAAATGAGTTGTGCGTGTTCTCCACTAAAACATCTCTTCTTATATTCATCTTAAACCCACCCATGTGTCACGTTATTCCTCTCGTGTGTGTGTGTGTGTGTGTGTGTCTCCTGTGATCTGTACAGTGTGTGCTGAAAGAAAGAACTCACCGATGGCGTTTTTAAGCGCTTCAAATGTGATTTCTTCAGCTGGAGTTCTCTGTGGAACCGCAAACAAACCTCAGTGTGGTTAATAATCACTTACAGGAGAAGGGTGTGTGTGTGTGTGTGTGTGTGTGTGTGTGTGTGTGTGTGTGTGTTTCTGACCTCCTCTTTCTCCGGACTGTTCCTGGACTCGACCTCCACCTGGAGAGAGATGGTTTCTCCGATACTCTTCCTCTTTGAGAGTCGGTCTTCATCTGAGAAGAAGCAGCGAGTTTACTTTTCCTTTTCAACACGTCCTTGAGAGTGAGAGTGTAAATGTAAGAGTGAGTGTGTAAATGTAAGCGTGAGTGTGTAAATGAAAGAGTGTGTAAATGTAAATGTAAGCGTGTGTGTGTGTAGTGTGTAAATGTAAGAGTGAGTGTGTAAATGTAAGAGTGAGTGTGTAAATGTAAGAGTGAGTGTGTAAATGTAAGCGTGAGTGTGTAAATGTAAGCGTGAGTGTGTAAATGTAAGATTGAGGTGTGTGTGTAAATGTAAAGAGTGAGTGTGTAAATGAAAGCGTGTGAGTGTGTAAATGAAAGCGTGAGTGTGTAAATGTGTGAGTGTGTAAATGTAGGTGGTGTGTAAATGTAAGTGAGTGTGTAAATGTAAGCGTGAGTGTGTGTAAATGTAAGAGTGAGTGTGTAAATGAAAGAGTAAGTAAGCGTGAGTGTGTAAATGTAAGAGTGAGTGTGTAAATGTAAATGTAAATGTAAGCGTGAGTGTGTAAATGTAAGAGTGAGTGTGTAAATGTAAGAGTGAGTGTGTAAATGTAAGCGTGAGTGTGTAAATGTAAGAGTGAGTGTGTAAATGTAAGAGTGAGTGTGTAAATGTAAGCGTGAGTGTGTAAATGTAAGAGTGAGTGTGTAAATGTAAGCGTAAGTGGTAAATGTGAGTGTTAAGTGTGTAAATGAGTGTGTAAATGTAAGCGTGAGTGTGTAAATGTAGTGTGTAAATGTAGTGAGTGAGTGTGTAAATGTAAGAGTGAGTGTGTAAATGTAAGTAAATGTGTGTGTGTAGTGTGTAATTTGTTTTGTGTAAATGTAAGCGTGAGTGTGTAAATGTAAGAGTGAGTGTGTAAATGAAAGTGAGTGTAGTGTGTAAATGTAAGCGTGAGTGTGTAAATGAAAGAGTGAGTGTGTAAATGTAAGAGTGAGTGTGTAAATGTAAGCGTGAAAATGTAAGCGTGAGTGTGTAAATGAAAGAGTGAGTGTGTAAATGTAAGAGTGAGTGTGTAAGCGTGATGTGTAAATGAAAGAGTGAGTGTGTAAATGTAAGCGTGAGTGTGTAAGTAAGTGGAGTGTGTAATGTAAGAGTGAGTGTGTGTGTGTGTGTAAATGTAATTTAATTGTGTGGCAGTGAAGCGGAGTGTAAAGTGAAAGTGAGGGTAAGGGTGTAAGCCCCTGTGAGTGTGTGTGTTTGAAGTATGTCCAAAAGTAAGAGTGATGTGTGTGTGTAAGTGTAAAGCGTGTAAATGTAATGTAGTGAGTGTGTAAATGTAAGCGTGAGTGTGTAATGTGAAGTGAGTGTGTAAAGTAAAAATGTAAGCGTTTGAGTGTGTGTAAATGAAAAGCGTTGTTTGGTGTAAAGTAAATGTAAGCGTGAGTGTGTAAATGAAAGTAAGCGTGAGTGTGTGTAAGTGTGTAAATGTAAGAGTGAGTGTGTAAATGTAAGCGTGAGTGTGTAAATGAAAGAAATGTGAGTGTGTAAATGAAAGAGTAGTGTGTAGAGTGAGAGTGTAAATGTAAGCGTGAGTGTGTAAATGTAAGAGTGAGTGTGTAAATGTAAGTGTAAATGTAAGAGTGAGTGTGTAAATGTAAGCGTGAGTGTGTAAATGTAAGCGTGAGTGTGTAAATGTAAGCGTGAGTGTGTAAATGTAAGCGTGAGTGTGTAAATGAAAGCGTGTGTGTGTGTAAATGTAAGAGTGAGTGTGTAAATGTAAGAGTGAGTGTTTGTGTATGTAAATGTAAGAGTGAGTGTTATGGTAAATGTAGCGTGAGTGTGTAAATGTAAGAGTGAGTGTAAATGTGTGAGTAAATGTAAATGTAAGCGTGAGTGTGTAAATGAAAGAGTGAGTGTGTAAATGTAAGAGTGAGTGTGTAAATGTAAGCGTGAGTGTGTAAATGAAAGAGTGAGTGTGTAAATGTAAGAGTGAGAGTGTAAATGTAAGCGTGAGTGTGTGTGTAAATGAAAGCGTGAGTGTGTGTGTAAATGTAAGAGTGAGTGTGTAAATGTAAGCGTGAGTGTGTGTGTGTGTAATGTACGCGTGAGTGTGTAAATGTAAGAGTGAGTGTGTGTGTGTAAATGTAAGAGTGAGTGTGTAAATGTAAGAGTGAGTGTGTAAATGTGTAAGCGTGAGTGTGTAAATGTAAGAGTGAGTGTGTAAATGTAAGAGTGTGTGTAAATGTAAGCGTGAGTGTGTAAATGAAAGAGTAGTGTGTAGCGTGAGTGTGTAAATGTAAATGTAAGCGTGAGTGTGTAAATGTAAGAGTGTGTGTAAGTAAATGAAATGTAAGCGTGAGTGTGTAAATGTAAGAGTGAGTGTGTTGTAAATGTAAGCGTGAGTGTGTAAATGAAAGCGTGTGTGTGTGTGTGTGTTAAATGTGAGTGTGTAAATGTAAGAGTGAGTGTGTTAAATGTAAGCGTGAGTGTGTAAATGAAAGTGTGTGGGGAGTGTGTAAATGTAAGAGTGAGAGTGTGTGTAAATGTAAATGAAAGCGTGAGTGTGTAAATGTAAGTAGTGAGTGTGTAAATGTGTAAATGTAAGCGTGAGTGTGTAAATGTAAAGAGTGAGTGTGTAAATGTAAGAGTGAGAGTGTAAATGTAAATGTAAGCGTGAGTGTGTAAATGAAAGAGTGTGAAATGTGTGAGTGTGTAAATGTAAGAGTGAGTGAGATGTGTTAAATGTGAGTGTGTGTAAATGTAAGAGTGAGTGTGTGTGTGTGTAAATGAAAGCGTGTGTGTGTGTAAATGTAAGAGTGAGTGTGTAAATGTAAATGAGTGAGTGTGTGTGTAAATGTAAGAGTGTGTTAAATGTGTGTAAATGAAAGAGTGTGTGTGTGTGTGTGTGTGTAAATGTAAGCGTGAGTGTGTAAATGTAAATGTAAGCGTGAGTGTGTAAATGTAAGAGTGAGTGTGTAAATGTAAGCGTGAGTGTGTAAATGTAAGAGTGAGTGTGTAAATGTAAATGTAAATGTAAGCGTGTGTGTAAATGAGAGTGAGTGTGTAAATGTAAATGTGTGTAAATGAAAGCGTGAGTGTGTAAATGTAAAGCGTGAGTGTGTAAATGAAAGTAAGGGTCGTGAGTGTGTAAATGTAAGAGTGAGTGTGTAAATGTGTGTGTGTGTAAGAGTGAGTGTGTAAATGTAAGCGTGAGTGAGTGTGTAAATGTAAGCGTGAGTGTGTAAATGAAAGAGTGAGTGTGTAAATGTAAGAGTGAGAGTGTAAATGTAAGCGTGAGTGTGTAAATGAAAGAGTGAGTGTGTAAATGTAAGAGTGAGAGTGTAAATGTAAGCGTGAGTGTGTAAATGAAAGAGTGAGTGTGTAAATGTAAGAGTGAGAGTGTAAATGTAAGCGTGAGTGTGTAAATGAAAGAGTGAGTGTGTAAATGTAAGAGTGAGTGTGTAAATGTAAAGCGTGTGTGTGTAAATGTGTGTAAGCGTGAGTGTGTAAAGTAAATGTGAGTGGTAATGTAAGCGTGAGTGTGTCCAAATGAGTGTGTAGTGTGTAAAATGTAAGAGTGAGTGTGTGTTAAATGAAAGCGTGTGTGTGTGTAAATGTAAGAGTGAGTGTGTAAATGTAAGAGTGTGTGTGTGTAAAATGTAAGAGTGAGTGTGTTTAAAGTAAGCGTGTGTGTGTAGTGAGTGTGTGTAAAAGAGTGTGTAAATGAGTGAGTGTGTAAATGTAAGAGTGAGTGTGTAAATGTGTAAATGTAAGCGTGTGTGTGTGTAGTGTGTAAATGAAAGTAAGAGTGAGTGTGTAAATGAAAGGGTGTGTGTGTGTAAATGTAAGAGTGAGTGTGTTAAAGTTAAGCGTGAGTGTGTGTGTAAATGTAAGCGTGTTGAGTGAGTGTGTAAATGTGTGTAAATGTGAGTGTGTAAATGTAAGATTGAGTGTGTAAATGTATGTGTGAGTGTGTAAATGAAAGCGTGTGTGTGTGTAAATGTAAGAGTGAGTGTGTAAATGTAAGCGTGAGTGTGTAAGCGTGAGTGTGTAAAAGTGAGTGTGTTACATGTAAGAGTGAGTGTGTAAATGAAAGCGTAAGAGTGAGAGTGTAAATGTAAGCGTGAGTGTGTAAATGAAAGAGTAGTGTGTAAGTGAGTGTGTGTAAGTGCGTGAGTGTAAATGTAAGTAAATGTAAGTGAAAAGTGAGTGTGTAAATGTGTGTAAAGAGTGAGTGTGTGTAAATGTAAGTAAGAGTGAGTAGTGTGTGTAAATGTAAGCGTGAGTGTGTAAATGTAAGAGTGAGTGTGTAAATGTAAGAGTGTGTGTGTAGTGTGTAAATGAAAGCGTAAGGGTGAGTGAAATGTGTGTGTGTAAATGTAAGCGTGAGTGTGTAAATGTAAGCGTGAGTGTGTAAATGTAAGCGTGAGTGTGTAAATGTAAGCGTGAGTGTGTAAATGTAAGAGTGAGTGTGTAAATGAAAGCGTGTGTGTGTGTAAAGTGAGTGTGTAAATGTAAGCGTGAGTGTGTAGTGTGTGTAAATGAAAGTGTGAAATGGGTGATGTAAATGTACAGTGAAAGTTACCTGTGAACTGAGGGATGTACGGTGTTTTCCCTGTCCGCAGTGTTTTGTGTAAATGTTTGTTGTTGAGTTGTAGCGAGTCTCTCCGTGTTGTAGCCGCTTCCTCCCAGAACCTCGGCGATCTTGGCCTGCAGGAACAGAAGTTCTCCTGCTGGTTTCTGCAGCGTCTCAGGAACCCTGCCGCATGGAGACGATAAAAATAACACTTTCTTTTCTCTCTTTCCTGCACAAACAAGGTCACATCTGCACCAAAACAAAGCCCCGAGTCATCGGCTGGAGCGAAACCTCGCGCAGGAACCAGAGGAAACGGCAGAAGCTTCCGGATCTGAAGGTCAGCAATTAATGTCTCCATTCAGAGCTCCGTACAGGAAACATGACGCTAAAAGCCCAGATCCAGCAAGAGTGACTCACGCCTTCCACATCACTAATGGACGAGGTCAGTCTCATACAAAACATGCGCACACACGCACACACGCACGCGCACACACACACACACACACACACACACACACACACACACACACACACACACACACACACATTCTATACCTACAAGTCACTCTGGAAATATATATTCCAAAAAAATGTTACAAATAAATGTGATGTAATACAACATGTTTGTATTACAGACTGACCATCCATTCATCCATCCATCCATGCTTTTCCTCTTTTACCTTATTTTTCATGTTCCTTTCTTTTTACATTTTTCCCCCATCCATATGTCCCATTCACTCTCATTCATCTTTTCTTTCACTCCTTCCATTCTTCTCCATGACATTTCTTTACTTACTTTTATACTTTTTAATATTTTATACTCTCTCTTTCTCTCCATCTCTTTTTTCCCCTCCTAAATTTATTCTTTCACTCCTTCCTCCTTTCCTTAATTATTTTAATACTTTTTCTTTTTTTTCTCCACTGATTTAGACCTTCTTTAGACCTTCCTTTCCATTTTTCTTTCATTCTTTCTTTTCCTTACCCTTTCATTTTTTATGATCATTTTACATTTCTTTCTTGGATATTTTACATTCAGAAGTGAAAGTCAAGAGAGAGAGACACAAACACAGACAGAGTGAGAGAGACACACAGAGAGAGAGAGTCAAAGAGTGAGAGACAGACGGACAAAAAAAAGAAAGCCAGACGATCGGTGCAGACGAACAGAAAGACATACAGACATGGAGAAAGAGAGAGAGAGAGAGAGAGGCAGGCAGAGTGAGAGACAGAGAGACAAAAGAGAGACTGACAGAAAGACAGACTGACAGAGGGAGAAAGACATCTCTCATGAGAGATTGTGATAGACAGACAGACAGACAGACAGACAGACAGACAGACAGACACTTACTTTGGATTTTCAATGAATACATCTTCTGGTAAAAGAAATGGTGATTCCTTCTGTCTCATCTCGATCACCTGCAGCACACACACACAAACACACACACACACATATACATACACAAACACACATATACATACACAACACACAACCACACACACACACGCACACACACACACATACATATACATACCACAACACACCCCACCACCACACCACACACACACACACACACGACACACACACACGACACACGTACACATACACACACACACACATACACACACACACACACACACACACACAAACCACACACACATACACACACACACACACACACACACATACACACACATACATATACACACACACACACACACACACACACACACACACACACACACACAGACACACATACACACAACACACACATACATATACATACACACAAACACACACACACACACCACACACACACACACACACCCCCCTATACAACACAAACAAAACACACACATTAGCTGGCACTCTTCTCCTCCTGAGCAGGTGGTGGTGTACGTGGTGATGGAAGTGGTGATGGAGGTGGTGGTGTAGGGGTGCCGTGTAGGGCTGGTGTAGTGGTGGAGGTGGTGGTGGTGGTAGGTGGTGGTGTTGAGGTGGTGGTGTAGGTGATGGTGTATGTAGGTGTGATGGTGATGGTGTGGTGTGTGTGGTGTTGTAGATGGTGGTGATGGTGTTGTAGTGTGGTGTGTAGATGGTGATGTGGTGATGGTGTTGTAGGATGGTGATGGTGGTGGTGGTGGTGGTGTAGGTGGTGATGAAGGTGGTGGTGTAGGTGCTGGAGTAGGTGCTGATGGAGGTGGTGGTGTAGGTGGTGAGGGAGGTGTAGGTGATGGTGGTGGTGGTTGGGGTGTGAGGTGGTGGTGGAGGTGGTGGTGTAGGTGGTGTGTACTGTAGGTGGTGTGTAGGTGGTGGTGAGGTGTGGTGAGGTGGGTGGTGTATGGAGTGGTGGTGGTGGTGTGGTGGTGGTGTAGGTGGTGGTGATGGTGGTGTGGAGGTGTAGGTGGTGGTGTGGTGGTGGAGGTGGTGTAGGTGGTGTAGGTGGTGATGTAGGTGGTGAGGTGGTGGTGGTGTTGAGGTGGTGGTGTAGGTGTAGGTGGAGGTGGTGATGGTGAGGTGGTGGTGTGGTGGTGTAGGTGGTGGTGTAGTTGGTGATGTCTGATGGAGGTGGAGGTGGTGTAGGTGTGGTGAGGTGGTGATGTAGGTGGTGGTGTAGGTGGTGAGGTGGTGGTGGTGGTGATAGGTGGTGGTGATGGAGGTGGTGATGGTGGTGGTGTAGGTGATGTGTAGGTGGTGATGGTGGGAGGTGGTGGTGGTGGTGTAGGTGGTGGTGTATGTAGGTGGTGGTGGTGATGTGTAGGTGGTGGTGTAGGTGGGCTGGTGGTGCTGGTGGTGGTGTAGGTGGTGCTGGAGTAGGTGGTGATGGAGGTGGTGATGGAGGTTGGTGGTGGTGTGAGGTGGAGGTGTAGGTGGTGGGTGTAGGTTGTGGTTGAGGTGCTGGTGGTGGTGGTTGGTGTGGTGGTGCTGGTGTGGTGAGGTGGGAGGTGGTGGTGTAGGTGGTGGTGTATGGTAGGTGGTGGTGATGGAGGTGGTGGTGTAGGTGTGGTGGTGTAGGTGGTGGTGTAGGTGGTGATGGAGGTGGTGCTGATGGTGGTGTGGTGTAGGTGGTGGTGTAGGTGGTGATGGTGGTGGTGAGGTGGTGGTGTGGTGCAGGTGGTGTGGTGTAGGTGGTGGTGGTGGTAGGTGGTGATGGAGGTGGTGGTGGTGGTGTAGGTGGTGGTAGGTGGGGTAGGTGGTGTGTGTGGTGGTGGGTGAGGTGGTGATGGTGGAGGTGGTGGTGTAGGTGGTGATGGTAGGTGATGAGGTGGTCGATGGTGGTGTTGTGAGGTGGTGGTGTGGTGGTGGTGTAGGTGGTGGTGTAGGTGGTGATGGAGGTGGTGGTGGAGGTGGTGATGGAGGTGGTGGTGGGAGGTGGTGTGTAGTGGTGAGGTGGTGTGGTGTAGGTGGTGAGGTGGGGTGGTGTATGGTGGTGGTGATGGAGGTGGTGGTGTAGGTGGTGGACTGATGGAGGTGGTGGTGGAGGTGGTGGTGGGTGGTGGTGGTGGTGGAGGGCTGGTGGGAGGTGGTGGTGGAGGTGGAGGTGGTGGTGGTGGAGGTGGTGTGTGGTGGTGGGGCTGTAGGTGGTGGTGATGTAGGTGCTGATGGAGGTGGTGGTGTAGGTGGTGGTGTAGGTGGTGTAGGAGGTGCTGGTAGGTGGTGGTGTAGGTGGTGGTGTAGTGGTGGTGAGGTGGTGGTGTAGGTGGAGGTGGTGTATGGTGGTGGTGTAGGTGGTGATGGAGGTGGTGATGGAGGTGGTGATGGAGGTGGTGGTGTAGGTGCTGATGGAGGTGGTGGTGTAGGTGGTGGTGTAGGTGGTGGTGGAGTTGTGGATGGGTGTGGCGGTGGGGAGGTGGTGGTGTAGGTGTAGGTGGTGGTGTAGGTGGTGATGGAGGTGTGAGAGCTCTGACCTCGTGGACGTGTTGGCAGAAGGTGGGCAGGGTGGTGAGCTGGCAGATGAGGTTGAGGTAGGCAGCGGAGAGAGCGTGAACAGCACAGCGGTTAAACACTGGCAGCGTCTCCTCACTGACTAGAGCCAAGTCCTGCACACACACACACACACACACACACACACACACACACTGTTATCACTTGCACTACAGCAGCTGAATGTAGAGATTGTATAGACACATTCATCTCCATTCATGATCTGCACTGCTTGTGTGTAACCTGCAGGGCGAGAGCGAGGCGGATGAGATCCACCAGCACCTCCTCGTTAGCGAGCTCCATGCTGATCAGAGCGAGGAGAGAGTAGAGCATCTCAAAGTGTGGCTGCACGCTGCTCGGCTCCTTACACGACAGGTAGATGTGTCTGTAGAGCTGCTGGGCGTGCTGCAACACACACACACACACACACACATGACCTCACCACAGTGAACCACGTCACCACTGGTGAGAAGGATGTGAGTTTCAGGTGGTACCTTCTTCATGAAGAGGTTGTCCTGACGAGAACATTTCTCCATCTTGAGTTTCAGCATGGAGATGTCGGAGATGATGCTACAGAAACATTCACAACATGACCTACGATTCTGCCTTCATCATGCGATCCACATTCTTCACAGTGTACCTCACAATAAAGCCACAAGGGGGCAGCACTGGTACTCTCCACACTAACCTGATGCAGGAGAACTTGGGGAGGTTGTCATGGCGATCGATGAGGCTGACGAGGATTTCGAGGACCAGTAGACGGATGTGAGGGTCCTCCAGCAGAGCGAAGGACAGGAGAGGGTCCAGAAAGGAGGTGGGCAGGGCCGTCAGCATGTTGGTGCTCTGGAAGCCGCAGGTCACCTGACCGGGTACAGGCGTGTTAACGATAACGATAGCGTCGTTGGATCGTAACTTGCTGATAAACAATTAACTGACTGTTTTTAAAATGGATAAACTGAATAAAAAAAACACTACATGTAAAATAGTACTGAGCTTTATTACCCAATAAAAACAATAGTGAAAATATGATAAATAAATATTAACTCTATTAATAAATACTGAGCAAAACAAAAGTAGAGAGAGACATTTGAAAGAAACAGTATGTGGTTTTGGTGATTCACCTATAGAGGGCGCTCTTGTACTGAATAATGCAACTCAGGAAAAACTCGTTAATGTTTACAGCTGATATGACCAGCGATCATCTAACGCTAATGAATCAGCCTAATCAGTAATGTCTAATATCGTCTCAGCGTGTTGACATCTTACCTGTCTCAGAGACTTCAGCAACATCAACTGAATCATCCTGTCACCCTCAGACCTAAAATACACAAACTGTTAACTCATAGATAATATTATTATTATTATTATTATTATTTTCATATTGTTATATTTTTATATATTGTTATATATTCGGACTGCAATACTGACCCAGAGCCTGTAGGTGGCAGTGTAATGTGCATTCCTGGAATGGGGATCTTCCCCATGATGAAGAGCATCACTTCGGAGCGCTGGTACGTAGGCAGCGTGCTGGCGAAAGACCCTACACATCACACCGCATGAAGAAAAGGAGAAATCTGATCAAATCTGGGGGAACGTGTGCTGCAAATACACACACAACACACACACACACACACACACACACACACACACACACACACATGTACCTATGGTCTTTATGACGGCTTCCTGGAGCTGCCTCTCTTCGTGCTCGTTGACCGTTTTGCTGCCCGTACTGGTGGCATCGTAAAATCCACTGAGCTCGTAGTCCACGCTGAGCTTCAGGTGCCTGAGGAGAGTATTAAACACCTCCAGCACAGTGGGGCCTGAAACACACACACACACACACACACACACACACACACACACACACACTCTTACTACTTTCAGTTTATACCTCCAACACCCAGGCAGCAGCAATACAAACATTATAAACTCACAAACCTTATATACATACATACACAAATACACAACATACACACAAACATACATACACAAATACACAACATACACACAAACATACATACACATATACACAACATGCATACACATATACACAACATATACACAAGATGCATACACATATACACAACATACACACAAACATACATACACATATACACACAAACATACATACAAACATACACACAAACATACATACACACATACACACAAACATACACACAAATATACACACAAACATACATATACACACACAAGTTTGGAATCATTTTAAACTGAAAACACCATACTGTGCATGTACCTATTTTTTTGTATATTTAGATTTTGATGTTTATTTTTATTGAAATATTTGGATGTGATATGGTTATTAAACTAGAACGGTTTAGTTTTCACAGATATTCTTGTTTGTAATTTCAGCAATAACATTTTTTGCAACATTTTTCTAAAAATGAAACAAATCATTTGTTCATTTTAAGAGTTTCTACCAGCTGATATGCATAAAGCCGGTTAATGATACGGCACAATTATAACGCGTTATTACGTTTTCAGCAGGATGGGTGACGCTCACGTTATTTAAAGGGAAATGTCTCCCTCTAGTGGATAAGTCGAGAGTTTCACAATGAACATTAAGTCTTTATATACTGTTATAAGCATCTTCATCTCTCCTGGCAAGATAATCTACTCCATTTTTGTAGGGTTTCTTTAAACCACGAGTGTGTCAGTAAATGAAGGTAGTGATGTAGATGATGTGAGGAGACCTGGGGTTTTCACTGTTCTCAATTGTTTGATTTTGATCGTTCTGTAGGAGGAGATCTTTCACTCCATCCCATAATCTTCCTGAAGATTCTCTCATGAGAGACCCTGAAGGTTTGTGGACTGGAGAAACAGCTTCTGGTTCTCCTACTTCATGCGAAGGGAAAGATCTCCTGCCACTGCATGACGTTTGTGGAAGAAGCGCGCATGATGTGGTACTAAAAAGTTTCCAGACTGTTTTTGGTACAGTCCAGCAGATGGCAGCACTGGGATGTAAACTTTTTCACAGCGCTTCATGCGAGTGTAAAAGTCTGGTGTACGAGTATTTCCGGCCGCATCACGTACGAGCGAACATTCCGGACGGAATTCTCAAAGCATTTACGGGAATATCAGGGCGTAAAACTGACCCACGGATCCGCTGGCTGCGATTGCGGCTGCCTCCAGGAGAACCTCCACGATCCCGGCGCGCACCGTCGCGGAGGTCTTACCGTTCGCATCCAGGTGACCCAGGAGCTGCTGGATAACCAGGTGAGAGTGCTGAGACTAAACACAAACAAAAACAAAACAACAAATTAGACTTTGTAATCAGAACAACACTAGCATTGACCTCTAAATAGGTTTAAGTCTCCAATAGTATTGGGACACCGGACTTTTCCACCCATATGTAGATGCTCTCCAACCCGAGGACACGAGAACCAAACCTGTTCCAGCATCTCCACGCAGACCCGCGTCACATGATTTTACTGCTTCTAACTCCACAACATCTAATGGAACGTCTTCATAGAATATTGGAGATTATTATAAAATCACGGCAGGTGGAATGGGATGTTTTTAATTCTCAGGTGTACATACATTTTTGTCCACATATTGTGTAGACGGGGATGGATTATCAAGATCCACCCTAAAAATGTTAATGAAATAAAAAATAAAAAAAGCCTAATTTACTGAAATATCATCAAAGAGCATTGAGTGAAAAAACACCATTAAAATACTGTTTAATAATGTTAAATAATGTTTTATACTTCATGTTGATGGGGGCGTCAAAACAAATGAAGCAATAGGTTGCATATTTACTTCTCTCTTTTGATTTATTTTTACAATAGTGTATTGAAAAAAAGAGAAACTCTAGATAACAACAAAAAAACATATTACTGATTAAGAATGTAAATGTAGTTAAAACGTATATGAGAAACAGAATGAGCGAGGAATCGCAAACATCCCAGTATTTAACATTAAATGGCTTTGATGCCGTGACCACCTGATTTTAATGGACTTACATTAATGATCTCATTTATTTGTTTGTGGTTGATTTGAGTGTAAAAAATGATACACA
The DNA here is from genome assembly GCA_030449085.1 of Kryptopterus vitreolus. NCBI lineage: Eukaryota > Metazoa > Chordata > Actinopteri > Siluriformes > Siluridae > Kryptopterus > Kryptopterus vitreolus. The sequence continues at coordinate 35,094,064 of JACRUU010000007.1, read as the reverse complement.
CACACACACACACACACACACACACACACACACACACACACACACACACACACACACACACACACACAGCTCTGCATTGTACTCCACCTGTCATGTATTTATTGGCCACCAGGGGGCCGTTATGATAAAACATTAGGACAAAAAGCCAAACTTGTATAAATACGGTCTTCTCAGTACGCAATCGGAACTTGTACACACAGATTTATTTACACAGTGCATTCTGTCCGGATTAATCCTAAACAATGCTCCGTTAGTGTTAAAGAGAGCGTTCCTGCCCCGGCCAATCCCTCACCTGTATCGAGTACATGATGATCTTAAAGCAGCGCACTGCAAACGATTTTCCTTCCCACAGTGAGTGATTATCGAGATGCCTAGAAAGGAGTACGGCAGAGAGAAATATGATGAAGAATAAAAAAGGAGAGGGATGAAAGAGAAGCAGTAGAAAGTCTCGTACATGAGGACGGGAGTGACGGCGTTCTTGATATTGCCGTAGGCGGCGCGACCCAGCAGCTCCCGAAAGCAGCGCTCCGTCAGCTCGGCTGGGCTTTCCTTCTCCTTCTCAGTGGCCTGCAGTGGAGAGGGGGAACGACTACACACACATACACACACACACACACACACACACACACAGAAAAGTGTCAGTAATGAAATGAAAATGATATACTTTATCTGATGTCATGATCGCAGCTCAGACATTCATTAAAAGCTCGTGATTATCTCGAGGCTTCCGTCGTTCCTCACTGTGAGATCTCAGTGTGTTCCCTTTGCGCTGTGTGTGTGTGTGTGTGTGTGTGTGTGTGTGTGGAAGGTCTCGCCAATTTTCCATCATTTATTCAGCAGCCTATTCTCGTCCCCCCGCTGGTTTCCTGAATTCCTGATGGGTTCACCTGCGGCGGCGTTCCTGAGGCCGTGACGCAGGACTGAAGCAGAAAAAGTCATTGCTGGAAGGATGCTTATATTTTTATATCATATACAGAAAGCCGGCATGTTTCTCTCTGTACAGTGAAACACGGTGGTGGAAGTGTAAAGGTTTGGGAGATTTTATTGGGATCAGACATGGCAACCGCTCCATATTTCACCACCACACAGCTGTGGCTGATGGGAACTTCCACTAGACATGGAGGCGACGTGATGAATACGTCAGAGGACAAACAGTGATCTAAAGTGTGATCTATAACGACCTGCACAGTCACAACCGCCACAGAAATCCCAACGATCTGATCAACAAGAAATATACAACTACAACAAACATCAACAAGTTTTTCAAGAGGCACGAGAATGTAAATCTGCTGAATGTTTATATGTGGTGTAATACGTGCGAGGTGTGTAACACTTGTTGGAAAAGTGAAGAAAAAGAAAGAAAGATGAAAGAAATCACTGACGTGAGCGTTTGAGCAAAAGAAAGTATCTGAGAGACGAATGAGTGTTCTCCTAATAATGACGCTGGAGGAGGAGTTCATCATAAGCTGCCGTTTACAGTAAGAGACAATTAGCACTTCAAACAGCAGTAATTAACGTTTCCCCCCCGCGCTGTAATTACGCCTGTCAGCGGTCACACGCGCGCAAAAACACAGCGGGAAACGCACAGCGGGAAACGCACAGCGGGAAACGCACAGCGGGAAACGCACAGCGGGAAACGCACAGCGGTGGAACAAATCAAACCTCCATCACTTCTCATCAACACCATCAGAACAAGACCACAAGAACCCACACGCACAAGAACCCACACGCACAAGAGCCACAGGCACAAGAACCACACGCACAAGAACCCACATGCACAAGACCCACACGCACAAGACCGACACGCACAAGACCCACCCACAAGACACACGCACAAGACCCACACACACGCACAAGACCCACACGCACAAGCACACGCACAAGACCCCACACACACAAGAACCCACACGCACAAGAACCCACACACACACACACACAAGACCGACACGCACAAGAACCTGCACGCACAAGAACCCACACCACATACCCACACTCACATACCCACACTCACACGCACCCACACGCACCAAAACCCCCACACCTACACACAAGACCCCACCGCACACTCAACCAAGGAACACAAGCCTGCACGCCAAGAACCCACACCAACACGCACCTCTCCGGAACTCGCTTATAACCATTATTTACATCCTAATGCACATTTATAATATTGACTGATGCACTGAAAATATACAACTTATATTATATTATAAAATTAAAAATGTATATCTTTATATATATATATATAATTAGTGAAGCCAAACTCCTACAGAATAAAGACTAAATATTGATGTTAATGTAAATGATGTAAAACATCACGACACTAAAAGGTATTTTTGTTATGTTTCCAGACGGACAGTTTTAATCACATCATGTGATTTACTGATTAGAAAAGATCTTTAGATCTAGTCAGAGATCACCGCTCGGGAAGGTGAAGAAGGAAAAGAGGATGAAAGATGTTAGTGAAGGAATCTGCAGATCCGTCTCACCTCTCTGTACCTTCTCCAGTCTGCAGGTTAAACAGCAGCGAGGGGACGATCTTATCCATGTGCTGCGGATCCCAGATGTTCGCCTGCAGTTCGTCATTCACCGTCTTCCTCACCACGCCCTGCAGCCCTTTAATCCCGGCCATGCGGATCCTGATCCACACACACACACACACACACCTGTCATTTAACATGATTTTACTACATGTAATGCACACACGCGTTTATGGACGCCTGAGATTATTCCACATGTTCTAATAAACTGGGGAGATGTTCTAAAAATGTTTATAGTTTAAACTTTAAAAATGCCACATAACACTTTATTTTCATTGCAAACTGTAATCATTTAATAATAGTCTCCATAATCTCCTTAGGGTAATAAAATACACTAAGATGTTCATGTACTCACTAATAATGAATGATATGAATGATTTAGTGTAAAACTACATAATTATATATACACACACACACACACACACCTATAAGTGTGTGTATGTGTGTGTGTGTATATATAAAATATGGGCAGGATATTTTCACAAGTGTCCACAGACAACGAATATTTATGACATAAGATCAAATTTGGGAAGGATATATTCCGTACCGTATCATTCACATTCCCAGACTTGAATATAAATATAAATTCCGTGATATTCCATGTCCCGTGGAAACCCTGCGTATAGTCACGTGTCTACACACTTATTGCGTTTTACATCATCATGTGATTTTCCCGTCGGATGCACCAGAAAAGGTTTATTCTCTGCTTGTTTATACACAAAGCGCTCGGTTTATCCTCACCTGGTGCGAACGTCCGGATCCTCAAAGTTGGAATGACACATCTCGCTAAAGCGCGACACGAAGAAATCGTAACTGCGATGGTACGAGGGCGTGTCCTCTTCAATGTTGGCGAACTTGACGAACTGATGAAAGAACGAGTGAAGGGGGAAATAAAGAACAAATAAATAAATCCCACACAGCAGAGAGACGCGTCTACACATCAACACTGTGTGGCCAAAAGTATTGGGACACCTGGCTTTTCCTGTCATTTGTAATTCTCCCTCACACCCTCTACATTACTCCATCCCTCTCTCCATCCCTCTCTCCATTCTCTCCAAGCCCTCTCTCCATCCCTCTAACTCACCCAGGTTGACCTTTTACAGAATATTAAAAACGAACACCTCTAAATAGGGAAACATGTAGACGTAAACAAAGCATTAAAAGAAAACCCTTTAATAAAATCTCCCCCAGAGGAGATCCAGCACAGACACTACGTACCGAGTTGGTCCCCAGGATCTGCAGGTTCGGCTTGTCGGCCTCCAGGAGTTTGCGCACCATCTTTAAGAAACTCTCCACGAACAGATTAATGCTCTGACAGTGACACGCCATCAGCAGCTGATCCAGAGCCTCCATCGCAATGCACACGTACCTGAGAATAAACAAATCCACCATGTGAGAGCGCACGCGGCACACTGAGCCAGATCTTTCACTTTTATACTTATATATAAATACCATAAATTCTGGACTATAAGCCGCTACTTTTTTCCTAGGTTTTGAACCATGCGGCTAATAATACGGTGCGGCTATTCTGCAGATTTTTTCCAGACCGCTAGGGGCTCTAACCGGAATTAGAATCAAAACTAACACAAAATAAATGCAAAGAAGAAGAATGCGCTAGTTCCTCTTTAGCAGATATAAGTGTGTAGAAGCGGATAGAAGGAGGACAAACTCTATCTCCAACAGAATGACTCTAGAAGCCTGTGGCAGGGACTAAGATCAGTAACGGACTACAAAGCGCCAACATCCGGGATGACGAACGCGGACATGACTCTGGCAGACGAGCTGAACACCTTTTATGCTCGTTTCGAGGCTGCAGCTAAAGACGCTAGTGTTGCTAACGCTAATGCTAGCGGCGCTAACGGCTGCAGTCAGGAAGACACTGCCAGCACCGGAAACGCGTTCACATCTCTGAACATGACGTGAGGAGAGCCTTCAGGAGAGTGAACACCAGGAAAGCAGCAGGACCAGACGGCATCTCAGGACGAGTCCTCAGAGCCTGCGCAGACCAGCTAGCACATTTGTTCACAGAGATATTCAACATCTTTTTATCTCAGTCGGTGATCCCTACATGCTTTAAAGAGTCCATCATTGTTCCAGTTCCCGAAAAAACCCCATCCTGCTTCCCTCAATGACTACAGACCCGTAGCCCTCACATCAGTGGTGATGAAGAGTTTTGAACGGCTGGTCAGAGACTTCATCATCTCCTCACTACACAACACCCTGGACCCATTACAGTTTGCATACCGCCCGAACCGCTCCACAGATGACGCTATCGCTCATCTCCTCCATACTGCCCTCACACACCTGGACAATAGGAAGGGGAATTATGTTAAAATGCTTTTCGTCGACTACAGCTCAGCATTTAACACCATAATTCCCTCCACACTCACCACCAAGCTGGAACACCTGGGACTCAGCTCATCCTTGTGCAAGTGGATCTCCAATTTCCTAACTGGGAGACACAGGCAGTAAGGATGGGTGGACACGTCTCCACCTCACTCACTCTCAGCACTGGAGCCCCACAGGGCTGTGTTCTGAGCACCCTGCTGTACTCCCTGTACACACATGACTGTGTGGCCACCACCACTCCACCACCATCATCAAGTTTGCTGACGACACACCGTTGTGGTAGGCCTGATCTCTGACACGATGATACAGCCTACCTGAAGGATATCGGGAATCTGGAGAACTGGTGCCAGAGGAACACCTCCTTCTAAACGTCACAAACAAAGGAGCTGCTAGTGGACTTTAGTACACAGGAGAGGATCTACCAGACCCCCGTCATCAACAGGAGCCCAGTGGAGAGAGTTGACACTTCAAGTACCTCGGTGTTCACATCACAGGACCTGTCATGGTCCTGTCACATCACACCGTGGTGAAAAAGGCCCGACAGCGTCTCTACCACCTCAGACGCCTGAGAGACTTTAGACTGCCCTCTAAGGTGCTCAGGAACTTTTACTCCTGCACCATAGAGAGCATCCTGACGGGGAATATCACAACCTGGTTCGGGAACAGCACCGTGCAGGACAGACGAGCCCTACAGAGGGTGGTGCGTTCAGCTGAGCGCATCATCCGAACTGAGCTCCCTGACCTGCACTCCATCTACAACAAGCGGTGCTGGACCAAGGCCAGGAAGATCATGAAGGACCTCAGCCACCCCAGCAATGGACTGTTCTCTCTGTTGCGGTCTGGAAAGCGCTTCCGTTCCCTCAAGGCCAATACAGAGAGACTGAGGAGGAGCTTCTACCCGCAGGCAATAAGGTCTCTCAAATCAGTACACCAGACAGTACTGATCCACTTACACTCACACTGGACATTCACTATGGCAGTGGTCACTCGTGGTCACTGCTACTCAACGGACAGAAACACACAACACACACAATATGCACACACCACTTTATAAGCAACCATATTGCACAAACCTGGACTTTGTTGTTTGCACACATATTTCTTCTGGTTTTCTTTCATTTTTCTCTTTCTCTTTTTTAAAGTCTATTTTATATTTTATATTTTTTATATTTTACTTTATATTTGTATTTATTTTGTAAATAATCTGTATATTTTGGATTTGGTAAAACAATCCACTCTTGAGGTCAGGGCAGCTGCCCAAGCATTTCACTGCGTATCATACTGTGTATGACTGTGTATGTGACCAATAAAATTTGAATTTGAATTTGAAATTTATCTTTACAAGGTTAAGGTGACGTGATTTCACACACAGGAGAAATGAAGATAAATACTGTAAATAGCGCTTATTTTCTCTTCGTTCTGTCCCGTTTTAATCAGTAAAGTTGCTGCTCGGTGCTCTCTCTACTCCTCTCTATTTCCCCCTGCTCTTTTCCACACACACACACACACACACACACACACACACACACGCACACACACACACACACACACACACACACACCACACACACACACACACACACACACACACACACACACACCTCACACACACACAGCACACACACAACACAGCACACACAAATCAGCCAAAGTTGTTCTTGATTTCCCCTCTCCCGATATAAGCCCGGTTCACCCTACAATCCCCGTCCGGGCTCGTAGCACATACCTAGTGTCGTGGACACGGACGCTCGATATATGTTTATGCCTAACCTTTGTCTGTTCCCGATTCCCGGACTCCTGCTCTCCGGTACTCCCGGTACCACGGCGCGCAGAGCGCAAGGCTCCCTAGCCTGTCTGTCCGCTCCGTATGAGCGGCGTCTCCTGAGTTCTTTATTCTAATAAATCCTGTTTTGTATGAATTCCGGATCTCCGCGTCTCTGTGCAGCGTCCACCGTTACACCGTGTTAAAATACAGGTTAGGAAAGGATCTATTTAGGTACATACATGTACATTTACAATTCAAAAGCGGATGCGGCTTGTATGCAGGTGCGGCTTATTTATGAATTTTTTTGGGGGTTTTTTTTTCAAATAGAGCAGGATGCGGCTTATATGCAGGTGCGCTTTATAGTCCAGAATTTACGGTACATTATTCATTACATTTAACACACTTTCTTAATTCAGTTCTGTTTTAATCATTTGTAGTTAAATTGAGTACTATTTATAATGGATATTTATGTGCTTTCTGTTGTTCAGGAAACAGAAACACGTGGCCGAGTCCACCGATATAAAACCTGTCAATCTGATTTTATTACAAAACAATCAAATTATGACAATTAGAATTGTGTCATTGTACATGCATCATTGTCTGTATATTTCCCAAATTTTCAAAAAGATACACATTATAATGAACATATTTTGAAGTTTTAAACAGGTGGATTATTATATACAAGCACTTCTGCTAAACACAACAGAATATTTTATTATTTTATTATTGATGTTTTTAATCATTATGAATTAGATTTTTTATTACTATTTATTAAGGTAGGGAGTACGTTAGTTTAGTGTTCATCACGTTCGCCTCACACCACCAGGGTCCGGGTTCGATTCCCGTCTCGGCCATGTGTGTGTGGAGTTTGTGCATGTTCTCCCCGTGTCTCAGGGGGTTTTTTCTCCGGGTTCTCCGGTTTCCTCCCCCGGTCCAAAAACATGCACGGTAGGTTGTGTGTGTGTGTGTGTGTGTGTGTGTGTGTGTGTGTGTGTGTGTGTGTGTGTGTGTGATGGGTTGGCATTCCATCCAGGGTGTATCCTGCATTAATACCCATAGATGCCTGAGATAGACACAGACTCCCCGTGACCCGAGGGAAGATCGGATAAAGCGGTAGAAGATGAATGAATGAATGAATGAATTAATGAATTTATTAAGGTTGCAGATTGTTTGCAGTACCGCTCCACACCCCTAGGGGTGCAGTACCGCTGCAAACTCCCCTCGGTTGAAGACACTAGTGATTTCTATCATTTTTTAGGTAAAGGAAATGGAATAAACATTAAAAATGCACGGATTGTCCTCTCTTACCCGTATCTGTGTCTGGCCACATCGCGGCACAGTCTCTCAGACAGGTAGGCTCCGATTCGGTCCAGCTTCTCCGGAGCAGACAAAGCGTAGAAGGTCAGCTTCTCCATGTTGGCCTTCACCAACCCGTCCTAGAAACAACGTTGTGAGACGTTTGTCATTGCCACGATACAAATCTAAATGATACGCTATGGGGACAACGGTATTGGGACGGGCACGGATTCCATCCACATGTGGTTCCAGGAGACATCAGCATCAGAATGTTCCTGTACACAGAATGGGATGGAGTGGAAGATCTCCTGCTGAATGAATGAACACTGACTGCACCCAGGTCTGTTAACCCTTCACATCAGTGTCTGACTTTACAAAATCACCTGGAGTCTGAAGGAGCTCCACACAATCTAATGGAACATCTGCCAGGAAGAATTACTCTACGAGGAAAACGGAATGGAATGAAATGTTCAAAAAGAAAAATGTTCAGGGTCCAAAGATTTGAAGGGGGGGGGGATTCCTCTTCTTTGTGTTTATGAAAAGAGGATCAGGAAACCCAGACGAATATGATGCTGGAAAGGAACTGTGTCTCACCTCTGGATCTTCAGGAAAGATGTTGTCAACAAGTCTCTTATAGCGGGGCCTAAAAGCCCCACAGCAGCAACCACACACCCCTGAGAGAGAGAGAGAGAGAGAGAGAGAGAGAGATTAGAAATGGAAAAACACCAGATGATAACCAAAACCCCATGGGGGGGGGGGTTCTCGTGCGTAAGAGGCTTACGAAAATCTGTTTGCATAACCCAACCCATGGGGGGGGGGGTTCTCGTGCGTAAGAGGCTTACGAAAATCTGTTTGCATCCCAACCCATCCCAGACCGTGTGCATTTGAAGAAAAGGCCATTCAGCACTTGGATATCAAACGACAGGAACATGAGAAAGGTGAAATCCACGTCCTCGTCATCGCCGTTATTACAGAATAAACATTAGTGATCATATGTACGTTTTGTGCCGTTTCATCAGTGGAACATTAAATACAACATAGAGGTCATCGCTCACCGCTGCCTAGCAACCAACACCTAGCCAAATGGCTTTGTTCTTTGTTACTAGCAAGTTGTTGTACTGTGACGCGTTGCAGACGTTACGAGGGCGCCCTCTACAGGCAAATCAGACATCACAGTGTTTGTTTTTACATACGAGTCTCTTTATCAATTATATTTATCAATTAACATCATTTAGCACATTTTTTATGATCCAGTAGTATGATATGTTTTGAGGGTGAAGGGCCATGCTCCAGGGCCCATCAGTGGCAGAATGGTGATGCTGGGATTTGAACTCTTGACCTTCAGATTCAAAGGCTTTAACCGCACGAGCCAAACAATCGGTTTGACCTGTAATATGAAATAGCACAAATCTCTTTCAGGAGGAAAAACTGGGTTTCTTCCTGATTTGCAGTCGACAAAATTAAATTCCACAAATTCTGCTTGTTTATTAATAGAAATATTCTCAATAATTTACGTCCGACATCAAAAGATAAAATCACGTGAACACCTGAAGCTTGTGTGTTTTTTAATCTTCACTCCACGTTTTCTCCATTTACTGTTAAAATAATCTCCATTCTTTTGGAGATGTTCTATAAGATTTGGTGGATGTTTGTGCAGACATTATGGTATTGGTTCAATAATCTACAGCAGGAGATCTTCCAGCTCGACCCCTGTAACGCAGATCTTCATCACGATAGGTTTTGTGAAGAGAAGCAGCGTCATGCAGGAACAGACTCGTCATGCAGGAACAGACTCGTCATGCAGGAACAGACTCGTCATGCAGGAACAGACTCGTCATGCAGGAACAGACTCGTCATGCAGGAACAGACTCGCTTCCCCTCCTTTAAGTTTCCTGTACACAGTGATGTTCCTCCTACTTTGTGGTAACAGCTTGGAGAAGATTATGTCCTAGCAGGATCTGGCTTATTAAAGGTGTTTGATGTTCTAGATCATAATGTTCTCCTCCTCCTCCTCCTTAAGCTGTGTGTGCGTGTGTGTGTGTGTGTGTGTGTTCAGATCACATCCAAACCTTCTATTTATTTATTACCACCACTGATTTGTCTGCGACTGGCTGATGCTGGACAGCAAGAGATTTATCTTTCAAACATCGTGGCTGCGGTTTGAGGTCTTCTCGTAGAACTACGTCACTGAGGGAGCGTCCCTCAGAAAGGGCTCCGAACACAGCACCAGCGAGACATCCCTCAGAAAGGGCTCCGAACACAGCACCAGCGAGACGTCTCTCAGAAAGGGCTCCGAACACAGCACCAGCGAGACATCTCTCAGAAAGGGCTCCGAACACAGCACCAGCGAGACGTCTCTCAGAAAGGGCTCCGAACACAGCACCAGCGAGAGGTCTCTCAGAAAGGGCTCCGAACACAGCACCAGCGAGACGTGTCTCAGAAAGGGCTCCGAACACAGCACCAGCGAGACATCCCTCAGAAAGGGCTCCGAACACAGCACCAGCGAGACAGAACTGGCTCCCACAGCACCAGCGAGACGTCTCAGAAAGGGCTCCGAACACAGCACCAGCGAGACGTCTCTCAGAAAGGGCTCCGAACACAGCACCAGCGAGACGTCTCTCAGAAAGGGCTCCGAACACAGCACCAGCGAGACGGTCCGTCTCAGAAAGGGCTCCGAACACAGCACCAGCGAGACGTCTCTCAGAAAGGGCTCCGAACACAGCACCAGCGAGAGGTCTCTCAGAAAGGGCTCCGAACACAGCACCAGCGAGACGAAAGGGCTCCCACAGCACCAGCGAGACTCAGAAAGGGCTCCGAACACAGCACCAGCGAGAGGTCTCTCAGAACTGGCTCCGAACACAGCACCAGCGAGACGTCTCTCAGAAAGGGCTCCGAACACAGCACCAGCGAGACGTGTCTCAGAAAGGGCTCCGAACACAGCACCAGCGAGACGTCTGAGTCACTGCTCGCGTCTGCACTTCTATTTTAATCTCGCAGATAAAAATAAAATTCCTTTAGCCCACTTTATTCACCCACTTCTCTACACTCGATCCTGCGCAACATAAACTATAATATATTACTGTTATTGTTATTTCCTCCTCTTTTCTCCCTTTTTAATAAAACTGCATTATTATCTACTTTGAGAAAGAAAACGGAGAGAAAAAGGAGAGAAAGTTGGAGAACAGAAGGAGAATCACTGAAATCTGAGATTAAGAGGGATTTTGATGGCTGAGAAACAAACAGTGAAGTGTTTGTTTGTTTGTTGTGCAGCAGAACGGGACGTGTACTCTACTTTATACACAGTTAAATAATCCTGTACGGGTAAGAGGAATGGATGGAGGAATGGATGAAGGGATGGATGAAGGGATGGATGGATATTTTTGAGTAAGCGAACGAGGGAGTAAATGGACAGACCAGGGGTCGAGGGTCGGGGGTCGGGGCTCAGCAACCCGCAGCTCCACGTGGCTTTTGAAAATAATCAATGAATATTTAATTCAAATGTATTTTATTTTAGTTCGTTCATTTTGAAATGTAATTCTAAATTTGAAGATGATTTTGTAACATCTAAATAAAACCTTATTTGTCGCTCTTAACATGTGTCACAACAGCCAATGTTAAAAAGCCGCCAGCACCCAGCATACAGCCCTGATGTACAGACACCGTGCGGGGGTGTGTAAATAAAGAGGGGGTGTGTAAATAAAGAGGGGGTGTGTAAATAAAGAGGGGGTGTGTAAATAAAGAGGGGGTGTGTAAATAAAGAGGCGGTATGTAAATAAAGAGGGGGTGTGTAAATAAAGAGGCGGTATGTAAATAAAGAGGCGGGTGTAAATAAAGTAAATAAAGAGGCGGGTGTGTAAATAAAGAGGCGGTGTGTAAATAAAGAGGCGGGTGTGTAAATAAAGAGGGGGTGTGTAAATAAAGAGGCGGTGTGTAAATAAAGAGGGGGTGTGTAAATAAAGAGGCGGTATGTAAATAAAGAGGCGGTATGTAAATAAAGAGGGGGTGTGTAAATAAAGAGGCGGTGTGTAAATAAAGAGGCGGTGTGTAAATAAAGAGGCGGTGTGTAAATAAAGAGGCGGTGTGTAAATAAAGAGGGGGTGTGTAAATAAAGAGGGGGTGTGTAAATAAAGAGGGGGTGTGTAAATAAAGAGGCGGTGTGTAAATAAAGAGGCGGTAAATAAAGAGGCGGTGTGTAAATAAAGAGGGGGTAAATAAATAATAGTCTATGTAAATAAAGAGGCTGAAATAAAGAGGGCTTTTAAATTAAAGAGGCGGTACATGTAAATAAAGAGGCATGACGGTTTTTACATCATGACCTGATTATCAAGTTGTGAAACAAACACACAGAAATGGAAATGACAGTCATTATTATTCTACAGTCATGAAGAGCAATAAAACTGCTCTCTACAGGATGGATGGAAGGATGGATGGATGGATGGATGGATAGCACAGAGGTATCCTATGACTAATACAGCCTTATATGTGGTGATCTCCAATCTGGCTGATAACGAGGACAGATTCAGGATTGTCAGGATTGCTGTGTATATGTGGGTGTTGTGTGACACAAAACCACCTGCAGAGGAGAAAAATAAAAAAGAAAGAGAGAGAATGCAAGAAAAAACAAACAGAGAAGGAATAAAAAGAAAGCGGTAGAATTTCACAGCTTGGTAAAATGAGCGCTGTTCCATCAGCATGTAATGACAAGCACTCGTTATATAACCTTAATAAACATCTCTCAGAACGAGCGACATCTGTAAATATAATCACAAACAAACAAGTGTAATAGTCAGGGGGCCAATACTTTTGCAAATATAGCAAGGATTGGATTTCTGTTTGTTGTAAATTTGCTCTATAAAGTATATGTAACATTTAAGACTTCTTTTTACACACGTCACTCGTTCTGGAGATGAAGTGTTTATTACAAGGTTATATAGTGAGTGCTGGTTATTGGAGTGTTTACACACACACACACACACACACACACACACACACACACAATAATACAGTCTAAATTAAAATATTGGTGATTGCTCTTTCCAGAGCAACTTACATTTATCTCATGCATACAAATGAACACCTAAGGGCCTTGCTCCGGGGCCCCAGGAGTGGAGTGGAACGGAGCTCTGTGTTAAGAATCATATAGAATTGGTAACGACGTAAAAGCAGGTGCTCGTGAGATTCACCAGGACTACACACGTGTTTTTCCCACACGTTTTCCCACAATCCTTATTTCCTTTAATAAAGGTCATTTACACGTAATTATTATGAGTCTTTAGTTGAGGTTTGTTTATCTGCACTGTTCCACTGTGAGGAACAGCGTGAGGAACGTGGTGAGGAACAGCGTGAGGAACGTGGTGAGGAACAGCGTGAGGAACGTGGTGAGGAACAGCGTGAAAAACGTGGTGAGGAACAGCGTGAAAAACGTGGTGAGGAACAGCGTGAAAAACGTGGTGAGGAACAGTGTTGAGGAACAGTGTGAGGAGCAGCGTGAGGAACGTGGTGAGGAACAGCGTTGAGGAGCAGCATGAGGAACGTGGTGAGGAACAGCGTGAAAAACGTGGTGAGGAACAGCGTTGAGGAACAGCGTGAGGTACGTGGTGAGGAACAGCGTTGAGGAACAGCGTGAGGAGCAGCATGAGGAACGTGGTGATGAGCAGCGTGAGGTACGTGGTGAGGAACAGCGTTGAGGAACAGCGTGAGGAACGCGGTGAGGAACAGCGGACAGGAACACCGTTGAGGAACGTGGTGAGGAATACCGTGAGGAACACCGGACAGGAACACCGCTGTTCCTCACCACGTTCCTCAACGGACAGGAACAGCGGACAGGAACACCGTTGAGGAACGTGGTGAGGAACGTGGTGAGGAACGGCGTTGAGGAGCAGCGGGAGGAACATGGTGAGGAACAGCATAAGGAACAGCATGAGGAACGTGGTGAGGAACAGCGGGAGGAGGAAAAAAGGTGTGGTGGGCAGCGAGGAAACGTTGAGGAACGTGGTGAGGAACGTGGTGAGGAACAGGCGAGCTGAGGAACAGGTGAGGAACGTGGTGAGGAACAGGAACAGCGTAAGGAACAGCATGAGGAACGTGGTGAGGAACAGCGGGAGGAACAGCATGGGAGGAACGTGAGGAGGAACAGCGGGAGGAACAGCGGGAGGAATGGTGAGGAACAGCGTTGAGGAACAGCGGGAGGAACGGCGAGGAGGAACAGTGGTGAGGAACGTGGGAACGTGAGGAACAGCGGAGGAATGTGGTGAGGAACAGCGGGAGGAACGTGAGGAGGAAAGTGAGGAACGTGGTGAGGAACAGCGGGAGGAACGTGGTGAGGAACAGCGGGAGGAACAGCGTGAGGAACGTGGTGAGGAACAGCGGGAGGAACGTGGGAGGAACGTGAGGTGGGAGGAACGTGGGAGGGGAGGAACGTGTGGTGAGGAACAGCGGATGGAGGAACGTGGTGAGGAACAGCGGGAGGAACGTGGTGAGGAACGGAGGAAGCAGGGTGAGGAACGTGGTGAGGAACAGCGGGAGGAACAGCGTTGAGGAACGTGGTGAGGAACAGCGTTGAGGAACAGCGGGAGGAGCAGCGTGAGGAACGTGGTGAGGAACAGCAGGAGGAACGTGGTGAGGAACAGCAGGAGGAATGTGGTGAGCGTGGTGAGGAACAGCAGGAGGAACGTGGTGAGGAACAGCGGGAGGAACGTGGTGAGGAACAGCGGGAGGAACGTGGTGAGGAACAGCGGAACAGCGTGATGAGGAAAGGGGTGAGGAACAGCGTGAGGAACAGCGGGAGCAGAGGAACAGCGTGAGGAACGTGGTGAGGAACAGCGTTGAGGAACAGCGTGAGGAACGTGGTGAGGAACGCAGGACAGGAAACTCTGATGGAGAAGAGGAAACAGAACGTTGTGGAACACTTGGTTTACACTGTAATTGAAGTGAGTACTCGCTCCTTCTCCCACATCAGCATGACATTCTCTCTGCGCAGTAACCTTTAATGGATTAACGATGAATCAGCCTGATGAATAGAACGCTAATGAGAGAGATGCATTTTTATTATTGACTCTTCAGCGCGTCATCATGATGTATTTTTATTTACATGTAAACAAGGGCTGTATTTATTTAGTTGTTTGGGATTTGGATTTGCCTTTCAATGGGTGAGGAGATCCTCTGAGGAAACATCGCCACCCCCCCCCCCCCCCAACACCCACCACCATCCCTCGTTACCCGCTAACACACACACACACACACACACACACACACACACACACACACACACACATTCTTCAGCCGTGCATCGAGCATGTCTGTTGTCTGCTGTTTATTTCCTCATTCATAACCTTGTTTACCTGCTGTTCTACATCAACACACCTCTCTCATTCCCAATCACAATACAATAAAAGAATATCCGCAGATGTGTGTGTGTGTGTGTGTGTGTGTGTGTGTGTGTGTGTGTACTAACATATACGTTTCTTTTAATAACATCACACTCACTCACACGCGAGTAAACCACTGGCAGCATCCAGATGCATTAGTGTGATCGGGTCATATCAGGAGAACGAGAGAGGGGGGGTGAAAGAGAGAGAGAGAGAGAGAGAGATAGATGGGGGGGATAGAGTGAGAGAGAGCGAGAGAGAGAGAGAGAGAGAGAGAGAGAGAGAGAGAGAGAAGATTATACACTACCCTTCAGCACTATTACGTAAAAGACATCCTGAACCCATTTTGTTATTTTGATATAAAAGCGCAGCAGCAGTTTTGTTCTGTAAATAAACACTGACGTTTTCTCCGTCCCCGATAATAAATAAATACCAACTTTATCACACTGTTACAAATTTAAATAATAATAAAGGAGAATATTGTACTATAATACTGTAATAATATTGTAATAAAATGGAATAACACTAATTATATAGGGAAATAATGTATTAATATAGGAAAGATATATGGGTTTATATGGGAAAATATTATTAAAATATTATATTATTATTAAAATGTAGGTGTTGTTCTGTAGTATAGAAAAACACCAGTTAAATGTGAAGAATTAATTTTTTGCAATAGAAACAATTCCTTTTTTTTTTTTTACTTAATGGTAAAATATATATTTTAAATACCAATCCAATTAAAATGACATGATGCATGAGAAATGATGCAACGTAAGCGTATTTTGTGAAAGGTTTTATTTTTAGAGACAATATCACATGCAGATGTTCTGCCATTAACGTAATATAACTTAAATATATATTTTTTGTATATAAAGTTTTAGTCTCGACCTTGAACTCATAAACAGTCATTTAATGACATGTTCTTTCGCAGAAACTGTAACAGATTACTGTTACTTTTATTTTGTAATTTTGTAAGTATTAAAAAAAAAACTGTCACATTAATTTGATAAAAAATGTAAATAATAAAAAAAAAAAAACTGTAAATATACAATTTATTTCCCCCAAACTGCACTGAAATTTAACCAAGCTGTGAATAAAACATTTATATTATATTAAACATTATATATGAATAAAACATTAATATCAAATATATTTGTATTAAGTTTTATGATGCCCCGTATAGTGACGGATGCTGTACTGAGAGAATTATAAGCGAGTCGCTCCGCCGTGACCTCCACCCGCACCATTTCTTTCTAAAGCGAATCCCTCCACCACTCGTCGTCACGACTCGTGCGCGTTGGAACCCGTGGCGTATCGTGACGCCGGTCTACTGTCATCCTGCTGAGTCAGGAGAAAACCCGGCCGAGGCTCGGGATCAATCGATACGCCGCCGTACGTCAGCGTCAAGCGTGACCAATCACACCATCCGGAGCCCAAGTGCCTCGCCGTGCTTTCCTGCAGAGCCGGAGAGCGTAAATAGACCCGCGTCTCTGAGGAACCCGATTCCGAAATTCCGGATGCATCATCAAAAGCATCATCATCATCATCATCACCATCATCACCACCATCATCATCATCCATCACATCACCATCATCATCATCATCACCACCACCACACTGCAGCCTCCTCACGCTGTCAAACTGTCAGTGTGTGAAGGACACAAGGAGGAAACACGAGACACGACCTTGTGCATGTAAATATGATTTTCCCCTCACACACACACACACACACACACACACACACACACACACACACACACACACACACACACACACACACACACACACACACACACACACACACACTTACCGTACATGGACAGAACAGAGCGTAAAGATGTTTGTTCCTCGTCCTAGTCTGCAGCTCTTCTGATGCAGCAGCTACAGCAAAGATCTCACGCGCACACACACACACACACACACACACACACACACACACACACAGCCCTCTTCCGTCAATACACACACAAAAAACCCCAGCAGCTTCAATCCACCACACTCAGATATACGTGCAGTAGAGAAACGATGAGCGATGCATGATGACCTTGGCTTTTCTCTGACTGCGCTTGGAAAAAAAACCCCCCGCTGATTATACACACACAGCAGCGCGCACGCACACACACACACACACACACACACACACACACACACACACGCACAGAGCTCCAATCAGCTGTCAGGGGAAGAAAAAGGGGTGGGGCTGTGATAAGCTCCTCCTACTTTCTGAGCGAATCCTGCCTTCCTCAGATATCATTTTTCTTTTCTTTGACAGAAAGCATCGTTTTATTATCCATCAAATCCTCATCCTCAGGCTCTCTGTGGGGTTTCCTCCACCACACACACACACACACACACACACACACAGCTAGTCCACAAAAACATGTCCACCACAAACATATGACTTTTTTATATAAAAATCAGAATCATGTAATCCGGTCCAAAAATATTGGGACACTTCAAAAGATTTGAAATATAAAAATTCTGACTTTCAGCTTTGAACTTAAAGGTTAAAAGTAAATAAGACAATTGCTGTTCAGCTATTCTGTGGGGCCTTGTGTGTGTGTGTGTGTGTGTGTGTGTGTGTGTGTATGAATGTGTGTGTGTGTGTGTGTGTGTATGAATGTGTGTGTGAGTGTGTGTGTGTGTGTGTGTGTGTGTGTGATGGGTTGGCATTCCATCCAGGGTGTATCCTGTGTTAATGTGTGTGTGTGTGTGTGTGTGGGGTGGGTTTTTATGGGTTCCTGCTTAATGCCCATAGACGCCTGAGATAGACACAGACTCCCCGTGACCCGAGGGAAGATCGGATAAAGCGCTAGAAGATGAATGAATGAATGAAAGGGCTGATTGTGCTGTAAATAATGATATACAATAATTATTATATTTATATATTGCAATATTATATAAATATATCATTATTTATTATATATTTATAATTACTATAAATATAAATCATTATTATTGGGGTGAATTTGATACCAGCAGGTGGCAGTATTCTGTATTGGGAGTCCAAACACGGAAGAGTTAAAAGTGGGCGGAGTTTAAAGCGATATAAATCATTATTCATAATTATTCATTTTTAAATTAAATTATTCATATTAAAAGTGGGCGGAGTTTAAAGCGATATAAATCATTATTCATAATTATTCATATTAATGTCGTTTTTTAAATCATTCTAAAAACAAGCAAGAATGACAAAAATGTGTCTGTTTTCTTTATAACACTCATTCATTATTTTCTCTCAGATCTGTGACCTCCACCCCCCCCCCCCCCCCCCCATCATGTGCTCATTCACTACACACACAACTACACACTACACACAACAACTACACACTACACACAACACACACAAACCCAGCCGAATACACACACAACAACACACTACACACACACAGGGCATACACACACACACACACAACAACACACATACCACAACCAAAGCCGAATACTACACACAACAACACACAACACACAACTACAACACAACTACACACAACAACTACACACTACACACAACCCAGCCGAATACTACACACAACAACAACACACTACACACAACAACCAACCACACAACACACACAACCCAGCCGATTACACACACGGCAACTACACACAAAATGGAAACACACACCACACAACACACACTACACACAACCAACACACCAACCACACCAGCCCAGCCCAACTACCCACAAACAACACCCCCTACACAACCAACACACAACAACAACACACTACACACAACACAATACAACAAGCCGAACCAAACATAACACACAACCCACAACACAACCACACACACACAACAACACACACACACACACACACAACACACAACAACAACACACACACACAAACCAGCAAAACACACACAACAACAACCACACACAACACAACAACTACACAAAACATAACAACCAGCCGAAACACAACAAACACACACAACACACACAACACAAACACAACAACAACACACAACAACACAAACACACAACAACTAACAACACAACAACACACACACAACACCAAACTACACACACACAACAACACAACACACTACACAAGACTACCAACACGACACAGCACAAACACTAACACAACCACCGAAACAAAACAACAACACACACACACACAACACACTGAATACACACACATACTACACACAACACACAACAACAACACACACAACAACAACACACTACCCAGCCGAATACTACACACACAACTACACACTACACACTACACACTACACACACAACACACACACTACACACACACTACACACCCAGCGAATACTACACACAACAACTACACACAACCCAGCCGAATACTACAAACAACAACAACAACAACAAAATACACACACTACACAATACAACAAACCCAGCCACACTCATACCAAACCAGCCGAATACTACACACAAACACACACACACTACACACACACAACAAGCCGAATACTACACACACAACAAAAACACACCTACACACAACCCACGCCGGAATATGTACTACAACACACAAAAAGACAACAAACCGAATACAACACACAACTACCACAAAGCCGAAACACACAACACAACAAGAATACAAACACAACAACTACACACAACAAACTACACAACTACACACAAACTACAACACACACAACGCGCAGGCCTACTAACACACAACAACACACTACACACAACCCAGCCGAATACTACACACAACAACACACTACACACAACCAACACACTACCCAGCCGAATACTACACACAACAAAAACACACTACACACAACCCAGCCGAATACACACAACAACTACACACAACAGCACACTACACACAACCCAGCCGAATACAACACACAACAACAACACACAACACACAACACACACACACACAACAACACACACAACAACACACAACAACAACACACAACAACAACACACAACAACAACACACAACAAACAGAACCACGACAACACAAAACCAACACACTACACACACAACAACAACACACTACACACAACAACTACACACAACCCAGCTACAACAACACACTACACACACAACCGAGTTGACATACTACACACAACCCAGCCGAATACTACACACAACAACTACACACACTACACACACTACACACACACCCAGCCGAATACTACACACAACAACACACAAAACAACAACACACTACACACAACCCAACCGAATACTACACACAACAACAACACACACACAACACACAACAACAACACACAACAACAACACAACTACACACAACCCAGCCGAATACTACACACAACAACACAACACACACTACACACACACTACACACAACAACCAGCCGAATACTACATACTACAACACACACGCTACACACAACAACACACACACACAACACACTACACACACAACCCACCACAAGCAACACACTACACACACACCCACACACACACAACCACAACACCACTACACACACACACAACACAACAACCCAGCCCGAATACTACACACACCAACACACTACACACAACACACACCACTACACACAACACCACACACAGAAACATACACAAACAAATACACACAACACAACAACACACAACACCTACACACAACCCAGCCGAATACTACACAACAAACACACACTACACACAACAACAAACACACTACACACAACAACAACACAACACCACAACACAACTACAACAACACTACATTACACAACATTGACACTACCCCAACACAACACACTACACAAAACCAAAAAAAAATACAGAAAAAAACAACTACACTAAAACACAACAACTACCCACAAACACTAACCCACAACAACCAACACAAAAAGATACACACACATATACAAACTACACACAAATACCAACACACACACACACCACACACACACACACACAACCACACAAGAAACCACAACAAAAAAACAAAGCCGACACACACACACACACTAAGAAACAATAATAACACAAACAAACTACAAACAAAACTCCGAAGACAAAACACACAACAACTACACACTACACACAACCAAAACCACGACACACCCAACAAGAATACTACACAACAAACTACACACTACAACAAAAACCCATGCCGAATACACACACAACAACTACAAACTACAACAACACACACACTACACACACACTACACACAACCCAGCCGAATACTACACACAACAACACACACTACAACACACACAACTACACACAACCACTACAGCCGAATACTACACACTACACACAACAACTACAACAAACACACAACAACACTACACAACACCAGAACCGAATACTACACACAACAATACACACACTACAACAACTACACACTACACACAACACCAGCCGAATACTACACACAACAACACTACACACAATAACTACACACAACACAACACACACTACACACACACACACACACACAACCCAGCCGAATACTACACACAACAACAACACACTACACACACTACACACAACACCCCAGCCGAATACTACACACAACAACTACACACTACACACAACACACACAACCCAGCCGATTACTACACACAACAACAACACACTACAAACAACCCAGCCGAATACTACACACAACAACAACACACTACACACAACCCAGCCGAATACTACACACAACAACAACACACTACACACAACAACCACACACACAACCGCCGAATACTACACACAACAACAACACACCACACACACAACAACACACACAACTACACACACTACCCACAAACATACACTACACACCACCACTCCACACAACCACATAAACACACAGCCGAATACAACACACTACACACACACTACACACAACCAAGCTACGAATACTACACACAACAACTACACACTACACACAACACACACAACACCAGCCGAATACTACACACAACAACAACACACTACAAACAACCCAGCCGAATACTACACACAACAACACAACACACTACACACAACCCAGCCGAATACTACACACTACAACACACACTACACACAACCCAGCCGAAATAACTACACACAATACAACACACTACACACTACACACTACACACTACACACACACCCAGCCGAATAC
Organism: Kryptopterus vitreolus; assembly: GCA_030449085.1. Taxonomy (NCBI): domain Eukaryota; kingdom Metazoa; phylum Chordata; class Actinopteri; order Siluriformes; family Siluridae; genus Kryptopterus; species Kryptopterus vitreolus. The sequence goes on along the minus strand of JACRUU010000007.1, from coordinate 35,071,653 downwards.
TACACACAACAACACACAACACACACACACACACCCACCTACACACACACAACAACACACTACACACACCCCAGCCGAATACTACACACAACAACAACACACTACACACAACCCAGCCGAATACTACACACAACAAAAACAACACACTACACACAACACCAGCCAGAATACACACACAAGCAACAACACACAACACACAACAACAACACACAACAAACAACCCAGCACACTACACACAACACACACACAACAACTACACACAACCCAGCCGAATACTACACACAACAACAACTACACACTACACACAACAAACACACTAACCAACCCCGACAATACTACACACACAATACAAACACACACCAACAAAAACACAAACACACAACAAACAATACACAAAAACAAAAACACACTACCACCACAACAACAAACTACACACACACAACAACACACACAATACACCCACAACCCAGCCAAGCAAAACACACTACACACAACAACACACACACACAACACACTACACACAACCCAGCCAAATACTACACAACAACTACACACAACAATACAACAACACAACTACACACACAACACACACTACACACACAACCCAGTTGAATACTACACACAACAACTACACACAACCCAGCCGAATACTACACACAACAACAACACACTACACACAACAACAACTACACAACACACAACAACAACACACAACACTACAACACACTACACAAGCACAACACACACTACACACAACCCAGTAACCGAATACTACAGACTACAACCAACAACAACACACTACACACAACACACACACACCACTCCAACTACACACAACAAAACAACACAACACACTACACACATACCCAGCCGAATACTACACTACACAACACACAACACACACAACAACAACACACTACACACAACCCAGCCGAATACTACACACAACAACACTACACACAACAACAACACACTACACACAACCCAGCCGAATACTACACACAACAACCACACGCTACACACAACAACAACACACTACACACAACCCCTTCCGAATACACACACACAAATACTACACACAACAACACACTACACACAACACAGCGGAATACAGAGAAACACTTCACACAACAACTACACACTACACTCAACAACAAACAACACTCAACAACTACAAACTATACTCAACACAACGGAATACAGAGAGACACTACACACAACAACAAACACTACACACAACACACAACAACTACACACTACACTCAACAACAAACACTACACGCAACCCAGAGGAATACAGAGAAACACTACACACAACAAACACTACACACAACAACAAACACTACACACTACATTCAACACAGCGGAATACAGAGAAACACTACACACAACAACTACACACAGCAACAACACAAAACACCAAACACACTACACACAACAATAAACACACTACACACAACACACTACAACTAATTATTAATTTATTGTTAGATTGTAAGACATGAGAAACAGAAAACTTCCTTCATCTGCCCTGATTTATAAACATCACTATATTTCACCGTCTTTCTGCCTGATTTTGACCATAAATATGACTGCAGATGCAATAAATGATATTTAGTAAGAAATTGTTTTGCTTTTGTTTTGTTACAAAAATGAAACATTGACCAAAAAATAAATAAATTAAACAATTTATAAAGTAAAAATTCTAAATAAACCAAAAATGTTCCTTTTAATTCCAGAGGTCCAGTGGGATTTAGATTTCAGGATTTAAATGTTGATATGGTTCTGCAAGTACACAAGTAGTAACGATATAAAGACAAGTGTGTGTGTGTGTGTGTGTGTGTGTGTGTGTGTGTGTGTGAGACAAGGCAGATAAAGCATGTCTTTACCACGCGCCTGGCGATGATCCAGCCAGCTCCGGCAGTCCAGTGCCAGCCTGTGTGTGGTGTGGGGCTCCAGAGAGGGCGTCACCGCAAGCATGCTGACTTTTTAAACACTTTAAAGATCACAAGTTTGACGACGTCCAGCCTCTTAAAAACATCCGAAACGCGTTTACGCACCTGCAAAATGTCTCTGCGGAGACTAAAATCTAAACATCCTGAGAGAATCCTCAATCAGGACACAAGAAGAGTTTCACATCTGCAACACCATCCACCACTCGTTATAAAGCGTTATAAAGCAGTAAAACCCCTCACAGCAATGTTCCTCAGAAATCTCCGGCACTTTCACACGGGAACTTTACACATCACTCGAGTCCTCGCACAGATTCTTTCCCACATTCTTTTTCTCACACACCGAAGCAGACAATGAGAGAGTTGGCACAGTGACTGGCATTGTACCACTGAGATGTTTGTTAATTAGGAGAGAGAGCGAGAGAGAGAGAGAGAGAGAGAGAGAGAGAGAGAGAGCGAGAGAGAGACAGAGATTTTTTCAGAAAGATCAGAAAGCACAGTTCAAGCAAGAAACACTCTCGGGTAAGTAATGCTACATATATATATATATATATATAAAGAAAATGTAAAAAAATGATATCGGTTGATTATCTGTTATTGTGAGGGATAAAAAGTAAAGTCTTTGCATCTCCTATATGCCATATTCATTTGAGATTAGTTGTTCTCAATAAATTGTTTTTATTGTGTTGAAACTGATAATGTTTATTATGTTTATTATATTATGTTAAAAGATGTTTGAAGGCTACGAGCACAACATGGTACCGAACCCAGGAGTTCCTGTAAAAGCCTCACTAAGTTCAGTTCAGAAGCCTGCACCGATGCACTAGTGTGTTCTACACACGTGTGTGAAAACACTACAAACACTATAATATTACAGCGTGACAAGTGCAAAATGCATAAAAGCCACTTTGTTCTGAAAGATCATCAAAGCTACAGGAAGATGACAAATAAAACCCAAACAGGAACGTGTAGCAGAAATACCAAGAGAAATGTTTATGGGGAAGGAAATAACGGCTCATCATCCAAAGTGTCTCACCTCATTTTAACTGGTTCTGATCCAATCCAACTGAAGTGGAAAAAGACCTGACGGACCAACATGCAGTGTAAAATACTATAAACAACATATATTATTCTACAATAATGAGCATGGAGAAAGGTTTCGTCTGGACCGCCGCTGAACACCACCAACACCCGATTTACCACATCACTCACCAGCGCTCCTGAGGAACACCAAACCAACACAAATGCACCAGGATGTGACAGAATCCACTTCTCAATGGAAAAAGCACTTGTTCTGCATGTCCGTCCTGCTTTTCTCTGCTTTTCTCTCATTTCACAAAAACACCCCCGTGCTTGTAATGGACGCTTTAAATTGCCACCATGTCGTGCTACGACCTTTAATACTCCAGATATACTCCAGATATACTCCAGATATACTCCATAGACACATATCTGTAATGAATCATTTCCCATTCAGAGGGTGTTTTCCCACTTTATACCCCAGTATTACTGCTATACACTCACACTCCACTCCTACCATTCAAACCAGAATCAAGTGTTTATTTTAGATGGATAGATGGATGGATGGATGGAAAGATAAGATGGATGGATGGTTAGATAGATAAACGGATCTATAGATAGGATGGATGGATGGATAGACAGATAGATAAGATGGACAGAGACGGACGGATGGACAGACAGATAGACAGACAGACAGATAGATAGATTAGATAGACGGACAGACAGACAGATTAGATAGATGGACAGACAGACAGATAGATTAGATAGACGGACAGACAGACAGACCGACAGACAGACAGACCGATAGATAGTTTCATGACCCAATCATTAAAAATAAATAAATGCTGTATAACACAATGTTCACATCCTTGGCCAGATAAAATACAAAAATAAATAAAAACCCTAAATAATGTTTTAGACAAATATATTTTGTTTATATTTACGGAGAGCGGATAAATAAATGTTTTTTTTTTCACAAACACTAACATTTTGCCGAAGCTAATCTCAGCAACAACGCTTTATTTTACACACATTTCTATCGAAAACTTTATAATAAAACAACAACAAAAGGAAAGATAAAATAATAAACAATTATAAAGCTGTAAACTTACCTGCCATTGTTTCTTCACCACCAAAGTTCCCTGAGTGGAACTAGCGCACACGCGGCCTGGTGTAAGGCCGTCTCCGCGCCGCTTCCCTTCGGCTCATTCACACCAGGAAAGTCGCAGGATGACATCCAGGCCTACGGTCATAAACGTAAAATAAATAAATAAATAAATAAATAAATAAAACACCTCTATACACGCGGCATTTAAATCATAACATTTACACCTCGCCTTTGCACTTCCGGTCCAATGTAAACTATTATTTCAATAAATATTTTCAACTAATTTACAATTCTAAGCTCAGTAAACGAGGCAATGCTAGGTGTTGGTCCATGGGTTAGCATGCTACACAGCTAGCCACGCGATTTAACTATTTAAGTAGCTGTTAGTTTGTTGTTGTTGTTGTTGTTGTTGTTGTTTAAAAAAAGTACAATTTTATATTTTGATAGTTGGTATTAAGTTAGTTAGCCTAGCATTACAGTTAACTAGCCTGTTTAGGATTGTGCTTCAATTGTTCGGTTATTCGTGTTTGCATGCAAATTATGTATAATAAATCATAAAATTCCCAATCCTAAATATCTAACCAGTAATAAAATTAAAAAACGTAAAAACACCACAAAACAAAAATATCACCAGTATTACTGACTAACGTTATAAAGACCCGCGCTCTCGCGTAGCCCACTCCCCGGCTTTACACGACTCTTCTCCCGGTTCCTCCTCAGCGTCCACACGGTGACTTTTATAAAGATCTTTTTATCTCTCTGACTCAACATTACTTTTATAAATTACACTCATCTTTAATCACTAATAATAGCATGTAGACAGAATTAGACAGCATGGGACGGCCTTTATGGCATACTTTTAATTCCATACATTCTTTTCATACAAACACAAGTCCAAAATTCTACACACCTTATTTTTTATTATTATTTTCATGATACATGATAGGTTTTCATTACTTTTCATACACGTTTGGAATTCTTTCAAGCAGCATCATCTGAGATAGTCATCTGAGATAGCATCATGAGATAGCATCACGAGATAGTCATCTGAGATAGCATCACGAGATAGAATCTGAGATGTAATCTGAGATAGAATAATGAGATAGTCATCTGAGATAGCATCATGGTAGCATCACGAGATAGCATCTGGTAGCTCAGAGATTTCAATGAATAGATATCATGAATAGCATACGAATAGATCATGAGATTAATCTGAGTAGAATCATGATGATAGTCATCTGAGATAGCATCATGAGATAGAATCATAGATCTGCTCTGCCACATTTTCTTACCAGTCTTTAGGATTCCAGTAGGGGTTGTGTATTTGTTGGCTACTTTTCCTTCACTCTCTGATCTCATAACCATCCATGTATAAAAAAAAGGGCATCTGTCTATTCTTGTGTACTTGTGTTTGTATTTACCTTTCTTTGAATAAATCTTACCCTTAGATCGAGACCTTAAAGCACTTCCTGTACGTCGCCCTGGATAAGGGCGTCTGCTAAATACCGCCAAATGTAAATGTAAATGTATAAACAGGTGATTGTGGAGTGAATCTCCTACACATTCCGTTTCTCTTCTTCTTGGACGGAGAACTCATCGCACTGTAGTGAGGGAAACTCGTTTTGCAGTGACATGTGTCCATTTGGTAATGGGATGTATGGGATGTATACTGGTTTAGTTTATCATCAGTTATGACAGAATCACCAACAGTTCACCAGCAAAACACCTTCAATCGCCACCTCCATCTTCACGCCACCATTCAGGATTTGTCTGTTCACCCTCAGCTAGTACATCTAACGTTTAAGGTACAAACAAAAACCAGACAAATCCCCTGATTTTAATGGTGTTCCTTTCTTGTCCCAGGCAAGCTTCTTCTGCCCCCTTGTGGTTTATTTTGAACAGTTTCTGAACCACAACCACAACTCAGATAAATAGTAAATGTTGAAATATATCTGCCACTCTATGTTTCCCATGGGATGGGTTTAATTACCGGACACACGTTTATTTCCAGACTTGCCGCATTCATAAAACCAAATGTTAAAAGTGTTTTAAAAGCTATTTTTATGTTTATTTATTTTCATATCTGAGTAAAGAAAAGACTTTTGACTAAATGTGTAATAAAAGAATAGTATTACAGGCCGATATTTGCATAAATTTCATCACATGTAAGCCAGTAGTGTGCATGAAGTATCACACGTGTCTGGTCTGCTCCTGATGATGTCCTGGGGATCTAGATCTACAACAATACACACACACACACACCACACACACACACACACACACACACACACACACACACACACACACACACATCATATATATATCATATCTGAGATAGCAGTACATTTACACCAGAATTATACGATAATGTGGCTAAATGTATGTTTTTTATCATACTTAAAAAAAAAAAAATATATATACTTTTATATATATATATATATATATATTATATATAGTTAAAAGTATATTTTTCATACATTTATGCCACATTATAGTATAATTCTGGTGTAAATGCACTGCATTTCCATAAAATTAATTATAACTGAAACACATTCTCAATCCTGACTGGTCATTTCCACATGATGGCAGTGTCACATCATATTACATCATATTACATCATATTACATCACATTACATCATTTTACTGCACTAATACACACATGAACAAAGATTTATCCCTGATATAAGAAACATATATAACTTTCTCTTTCCACATTTGCTCTTATAATAACCTTCACTCTGGGAGAATGTTCCACTAGATTGTGTAGAGATTTTATGGAGATTGTGTGGACATTGTGTGGACATTGTGTGTATATTGTGAGGAGATTGTGTGGATATTGTGAGAGCAGGGACACCAACCTTTTTGTACTGAGAGCTACTACATGGACACCGAGTCATATAAAGGGTACCAGTTTGAAATACTACTCCTCTGAAATAACAATTTACCTTTAGTTATATATATTATTATTATTATTATTATTAATGAACTCGTTTATCTATGTGAATACACTTGTGATTTTTGACAGTGACTATCAACAACGAATTAACTACATTTTACATTATAGACGCATCTCACTGATGAGTTGTGCATTTTTATAGCAAGCCTGAGAGCTAACTCATGTGCTCCTTGGGGGCTACCTAGTGCCCACGGGCACCACGTTGGTGACACCTGGTGGAGAGAGATTTGTGGAGATTGTGGAGATTTTGTGGAGATTTTGTGGAGATTTTGTGTGGATATTAGTTGTGGATATTGTGAGATTGTGTGGAGATTTTATGGATATTGTGTGGATATTTTATGGAGATTGTGTGGAGATTTTGTGGATATTGTGGAGATTTTATGGAGATTGTGTGGATTTTATGATTGAAGTTTTGTATTGTGAGATTGTGTGGAGATTGTGTGGAGCATTGTGGATGGATTGTTGTGTATATTGTGAGAGATTGTGTGGATATTGTGAGGAGATTTTCTGGAGATTGTGTGGATATTGTGTGGAGATTTTATGGAGATTGTGTGGAGATTTTAATTATTGTGTGGACATTGTGTGGACATTGTGTGTATTTTTATTGTGAGGAGATTGTGTGGATATTGTGAGGATTTTCTGGAGATTGTGTAGATATTGTGTGGAGATTTTATGGATATTGTGTGGAGATTGTGTGGAGATTTTGTGGATGGATATTGTGTGGAGATTTTATGTGAGATTGTGTGTGAGATTGTGTGGAGATTGTGTGGAGATTTTATTGTGAGGTGGATATTGTGATTTTATGGATTGTATTGTGAGGAGATTTTATGGATATTGATTTTATGGATATTGGATTTTATTGTGAGGAGATGGATATTGTGTGGAGATTTGGAGATTGTGTGGAGATTGTTGTATATTGAGGATTGTGTGGATTGTGTGGAATTGGAGATATTGTGTGGAGATTTTATTTGTGTGGAGATTGTGTGGATATTGTGTGGATATTGTGTGGATATTGTTGTGGAGATTGTTGTGGATATTGTGTGGATATTGTGTGGATTTGTGTGTATTTTCTGTGAGGAGATTGTGTGGATATTGTGAGTAGTGTGGATTTTATGGAGGTTGTGTAGATATTGTGTGGAGATTTTGTGTGTAGATTTTATGAATTGTGTGGATTTTATGGAATTGGATATTGTGTGGAGGTTTTGGAGATTTTATGGAGATTGTGTGGATATTGTGAGGATGGATTTTATGTGATATTGTGTGGATATTGTGTGGAGATTTTGCTAGATTGTGTGTGAGATTTTGTGGATATTGTGTGGATATTGGAGATATTGTGTGGAGATATTGTGTAGAGATTGTGAGGATATGATTTTTTGGATGGATATTGTGTGGAGATTTTATGGATATTGTGTGGAGGAGTGATTTTATGGATATTGTGTGGAGATTTTATGGAGATTGTGTGGAGATTTTATGGATATTGTGTGGAAATTGTGTGGAGATTGTGTGGAGATTTTGTGGAGATTTTATGGAGATTGTGTGGAGATTTTATGGAGATTGTGTGGATATTGTGAGGAGATTGTGAGATTTTATGGATATTGTGTGGATATTTTATGGAGATTGTATGGAGATTTTGTGGATATTGTGTGGATATTGTGTGGAGATTTTCATTGTGTGGACATTGTATGGACATTGTGTGTATATTGTGAAGGAGATTGTGTGGATATTGTGAGGAGATTTTGTGGATATGAGGATTTCTGGAGATTGTGTGGGATATGTGTAGATTTGGATATAGTGGGATATTGTGAGATTGTGTATGGTGGAGATTTTATTGTGTGGATTGTGATTGTGAGATTTTATGTGTGGATATTGTGTGGATATTGTGTGGAGATTGTTGTGGATATTGTGTGGATATTGTGTGGATATTGATTTTGGAGTATGTGAGATATTGTGTGGAGATTGTGTGTGGAGATATATTGTGAGGAGATTGTGTATTGGTGGATATTGTGAGGAGATTTTATGGAGGTTGTGTAGATATTGTGTGGAGATTGTGTGTAGATTTTATGAAGATTTTAAGGATATTGTGTGGAGGTTTTATGGAGATTGTGTGGAGATTGTGTGGATATTGTGTGGATATTGTGTGGAGATTTTGGATGGAGATTGTGTGGAGATTTTATGGATATTGTGTGGACATTGTGTGGATTGTATGGACATTGTGTGTATATTGTGGAGATGGTGGATATTGTGAGGAGATTTTGGATATTGTGTAGAGTGAGGAGATGGATTTTATGGATATTGTGTGGAGATTGTGTGGATATTGATTTTATGGAGATTTTATGGATGTGTGGAGATTTTATGGAGATTGTGTGGATATTGTGTGGAGATTTTGTGGATATTGTGTGGAGATTTTATGGAGCATTGTGTGGAGCTTTTGTGGATTGTGTGTTATGGATTGTGGATTGTGTGGATTTTATGGAGATGTGTGGAAGCTTTGTGTGGATATTTTATGGATATTGTGTGGAGATTTTATGGAATGTGTGGATATTGTGATTTTGTGGAGTGTGGAGATTTTATGGAGATTGTGTGGATATTGTGTGGATATTGTGAGGATATTGTGTGGATATTGTGTGGATATTGTGTAGAGATTTTATGGATATTGTGTGAAGATTGTGTGAAGATTGTGTGGATATTGTGTGGATATTGTGAGGATATTGTGTGGAGATTTTATGGAGATTGTGTGGAGATTTTATGGATATTGTGTGGAGATTTTATGGATATTGTGTGGATATTGTGTGGATATTGTGTGGAGATTTTATGGAGATTGGTGTGGCTTTTATTGTGGAGATTGTGTGGATTTTGTGATTGTGTGGATATTGTGTGTGCGCTTTTCTCTGGCGCATTCTGGCTCTGTGGGAGCTTTGTGTGGATTTGTCTTGTGGATTTGTGTGGAGATTTTATGGATATGTGTGTTTGGCATTGGTGTATATTGTGTGGATTTGTGTATGATTTGTGGGCGCTTGGGTGGATTGTGTGGAGATTTGTGGATGGATTGTGTGGAGATTTTTGATTGTGTGGAGATTTGTATGGAGGATCTTGTAGTGATATTGTGTGGATTGTGTGAGGATGTGATTGTTATGGAGATTGTGTGGATATTGTGTGGAGTGTAGATTTTATGGATTTGTGGATTGTGTGGATATTGTGTGGAGATTGTGTGGATATTGTGTGGATATTGTGTAGAGATTTTATGGATATTGTGTGAGATTGTGTGGATTTGTGTAGTGTGGATTGTGTGGATTTTTGGATATGTGTGATGTATTTCGTGTGTTGCTGAGATTGTGATTTTGTGGATGCTTGTGTGGAGATTGTGTGGCTATTGTTGTGTAGATTTTGTGGAGATTGTGTGGAGATTGTGTGGATTTTTATTGTGTGTGTAAAGTGAACGTTCATGGAGCTTTCTCAGGAGCTTGGTCACGCAGGAACAGATTTGGGTCTCAAGTCTTTAAAGTATAAAAGTGTATCGGATTGATTGTTATTTGTTCTTTGTTTGCACGTAGTAAGGTTTTGTGTGTGTGTAAATTCCGTGTAGCATCATAGCAACTTCCCAAATCCTAATCACTTTATCCAGCTTGTAGTTAATTAGACTTGAGACTCGGATTAATGCAGCAAATCGGCAAATCCTCCTTCCCTCCCTCTTCATAGACTCATATAGGGTATACAAATATATGTATAAATACACACACACACACACAGAAAATATACAAGTACCTGTCACATTATTGCACACACCTTTTCCTTCAGTGGTCTTTATTTTATAATAATAATAATAATGAACATTATTATTATTATTATTATCATTATCATTATTGGCATGTAATTAAGTAATGAACAAAAATGAGCTTTGAACTTTCTGTGGCATCATCAAAAGCACCAAAAACTATTATAAAACAGCGTTCATGAGGACAGCGAAGGGAAAAGGAGGGGGGGGGGGGGGGCGGTGATTAACCTTCTGGGTTACATTTACATTTACAGCATTTGGTAGACGTCCTTATCCAGAGCGACTTACAACTGAGCAATTGAGGGATAAGGGCCTTACTCAAGGGCCCACTAATGGCAGCTTGATGGTGGTGGGGTTTGAACCCATGATCTTCC
>JACRUU010000007.1:35052970-35057970 GCA_030449085.1 Kryptopterus vitreolus | reverse complement strand
ACACTCACACAATCATGTAACAATCACACTACACAATAATGTAAATCAACCGCACACTACACACAATGTAACAATCACACTACACACAATCATGTAACAATCACACTACACAATAATGTAAATCACACCGCACACTACACACAATCATGTAACAATCACACTACACAATAATGTAAATAACAACACTCACACTATGTAACAATCACACAACACAATAATGTAAATCACACCGCACACTACACACAATGTAACAATCACACTACACACAATCATGTAACAATCACACTACACAATAATGTAAATCAACCGCACACTACACACAATAATGTAACAATCACACTACACAATAATGTAAATCAACCGCACACTACACACAATGTAACAATCACACTACACAATAATGTAAATCACATCACACAATATGTAACAATCACACTACACAATAATGTAAATCACACCGCACACTACACACAATCATGTAACAATCACACTACACACAATCATGTAACAATCACACTACACAATAATGTAAATCACACCGCACACTACACACAATCATGTAACAATCACACTACACAATAATGTAAATAACACCGCACACTACACACAATCATGTAACAATCACACTACACAATAATGTAAATCACACCGCACACTACACACAATCATGTAACAATCACACTACACAATAATGTAACACACCGACACACTGACACACATACACAATAATGTAACCAATCATCACAATCAATGTACGAATCACATGTCACACTGCACACATACACATGTAACAATCACACTACACAATAGAACAATCACACTACACAATAATGTAAATCAGGCACACTACACACAGCACACTACACACAGTAACATCACACCGTAATCACACCGACATACACACAATTATGAACATCACACTACACAATACACAATCATGTAACAATACACTTGAAATGGCACGACACTACACACAGTAATGTAATGATGACATGTGGACGAGTCAGAGGGAGTCAGTACAGAGGAACAGAGGCAGTATTTGAAGTAGGCAGTGATTTAGGAGGATGCTCCAAAGCTCCGCCCACAGAAGAACCGATAATAAAATAAAGTGTGTGTTTTGTTTTTTCCAGGTTTCTTTTGACTAAAAGACAGAAAGAGGTCATAATGTTGATCGGGAGCTGCTTTAAACGAGTCCTTTAACATGCAGAACTTGCAGAAGATGCAGGTCCCGTCCCACTCGGCCCCGTCCTTGTCCCCCGGCCTGCGGCGCAAACAGCTGATGTGGAAGAACGCCGTCAAGCACATCATCAGTAAGCAGGAGCTGAAAGAGCAGTATGGCGCCGAGCCGGCCCACAAGATCCACGTCACCGACTTATACATCGAGGAAATCAACCGTCAGATTCGCAGCAAGTCGTCACGCGGTTGCACCAAACGCCGGTCCTCGGTTGTCCGCGTCCATCCGTTATACTTCAGAGACCAGAGCAGTTCCAACAGCACGCAGGGCAGCGGCGACTCCGAGTTCACCTGCGATGCCGATTTTTTTGTGCGCTGGGGAACGTCGATCCAAGGCGTCTACATCCCGACTCTGAGACACACCTTCAAATCCCGTGACCTGGAGAAGCTCTATCAGAGGCACTCGTCTCACACCAGACGTACCTCTTTGGTGGTCACCAACATTTTGGATGCTGCTGCAAAGCTGCACCTGCTGGTCGTGTATCTGGCCCTGGCGCCGGACGGGATGGAGCGCGCAGACGCTTGGATTACCAGCTTTTTCATGGCGTTTGCCGTATTACTTTGTGTTCTCGTGTTTACCTGCAAGCGCTCGCATTTTCCCGAGTGGCTGCACTACGCCGGCGTTGTCAGCTGGATGTCCCAGACTTCCCAGGTACTAGTTAAGCTCGGGTACGGGCTGGAACATGACCCCTCCTGGTATGTGCTGTTCACCCTGTTTGCCACGTACACTCTTTTGCCATTACCGCTGCTGTGGGCCATGGGGGCCGGATCGCTGACGTCATCGCTGCACCTTATTGTAATGACCGTACGACACTTTAATGAAGTGGGACTGCTGAGAAAGGTACGAGTTTGTAGCTTTAATTAATTCATAAACACTTTTTCCCTTCGTTCCTACAGTGTTTACCTTCAGTGTATCTGAGAAACTCAGCGCTTAATAAGTTCAAATCTCAGCCTCAGCAAGTTTCCACCCCGGCGTCCGTCAGCAACGCCGTCACTGCGGCGAAACGTTAAAGATACGAACGTGATGTGATTATGATGTTTTTCCACCATTTTAATAGTTTGCTTTTATTTCTTTGCTTCAGACAGACGGTAAATTATTTCATTCATTCATCTTCTAGCGCTTTATCCGATCTTCCCTCGGGTCACGGGGAGTCTATCTCAGGCGTCTATGGGCATTAAGGCAGGATACACCCTGGATGGAATGCCAACCCATCACACACACACACACACACACACACACACACACACACACACTCACATTCTCACACACACACACACACACACACACACACACACACACACACACACACACACACACACACACACCACACACACACACACACACACACACACACACACACACATCACACACTGGCCAATTTTCAAAGGTGCCAATCAACCTACCGTGCATGTTTTTGGACCGGGGAGGAAAACCGGAGAAAAAACCCCCTGAGGCACGGGGAGAACATGCACAAACTCCACACACACATGGAGGCGGGAATCGAACCCCGACCCTGGAGGTGCTCCTACACTAATATTTACTTTTACATTTACAGTATTTGGCAGACGCCTTTATCCAGAACGACTTACAATTGAGTGTTAAGGGCCTTTCTTAAGGGCCCACTAATGGCAGCTTGGTGATGTTGGGATTTAAACCTGCGATCTTCCAATCTTCTGGTCCAAAGCCTAATGGCTTAACCACTGAGCTCCACCTCCTCCACCATAAATCACCAATATATTAAAGTGCCTTCTGTCTGCGTGCACAAAAAGGCTTTGTAGTGCGAAAAAAAAAATCGAGAAGCTCGAGAAGCTGTTTAACCACAATAAATCTGTCAAATTATCATCACTTTCTAAATAAAAGTATCACATCTGATAATAATTATATAAAATAAATCTGTTTGTACAGCTGGAAATATGTTAAAAACAGAGTTTATGCATGAATCAGTGTTACAGAAATCAGTTTCCTGTTGTTTATCACCTCGCATGAAGTGAATTACCAACATTATTTAGTGCTATACATCATTATTAAACCTATACATCAGGATTATTAAACCTATACATCATTATTAAACAGCTATACATCATATTAACCTATACATCACATGGAAACCTATACATATTATTAAACCTATACACAATTATTAACCCTATACATCATTATTAAACCTATACATCATTATTAACCCTATACATCATTATTAACCATATACACCATTATTAAACCTATACATCATTATTAAACCTATACATCAATTATTAACCCTATACATCATTATTAAACCTATACATACATCATTATTAACCCTATACATCATTATTAAACCTATACATCAATTATTAAACCTATACTATACATCATTATTAAACCTATACATCATTATTAAACCTATACATCATTATTAAACCTATACATCATTATTAAACCTATACATCATTATTAACCCTATACATCATTATTAAACCTATACATCATTATTAACCCTATACATCATATTAATCATTATTAAACCCGATACATCAGGATGAACCCTAGAGACAGTAGAGGAATACCATTAAACCAGGAGGACAGTTACATCAGGAGGAAACCCGGATTAAACCCATACAGCAGATTAAACCTATACATCATTAACCGAGACAGAGGAACCCGAGATAGGAGGAACCCGAGACAGCAGGAGGAAACCTACAGCAGAGACCCGAGACATAGGACATGACCCGAGACATATTAACCCTAGACAGGAGGAACAGAGGAAACCTATACATCATCCCGAGACAGCAGTATTAACGACCTATACATCATTATTAACCATATAAACCTATACATCATTATTAAACCTATACATCATTATTAACCCTATAGGAACCTATACATCATTATTAACCCTACCTATACATCATTAGACATTATTAAACCTATACATCATTATTAAACCTATACATCATTATTAAACCTATACATCATTATTAAACCTATACATCATTATTAAACCTATACATTATTAACATTATTAAACCTATACATCATTATTAAACCTATACATCATTATTAAACCCTATACATCATTATTAAACCTATACATTATTAACATTATTAAACCTATACATCATTATTAAACCTATACATCATTATTAAACCTATACATCATTATTAAACCTATACACAATTATTAACCCTATACATCATTATTAACCCTATATATCATTATTAAACCTATACATCATTATTAACCCTATACATCATTATTAAACCTATACATCATTATTAACCCTATACATCATTATTAACCATATACTATTATTAACATCATTATTAAACCTATACATCATTATTAACCCTAGACATCATTATTAACCCTATACATCATTATTAAACCTATACATCATTATTAACCCTATACATCATTATTAAACCCTATACATCATTATTAAACCTATACATCATTATTAACCCTAGACATCATTATTAACCCTATACATCATTATTAACCCTATACCTATACATCATTATTAAACCTATACATCATTATTAAACCTATACATCATTATTAAACCTATACATCATTATTAACCCTACCTATACATCATTATTAAACCTATACATTATTAACATTATTAACCCTATACATCTATACATCATCATATTAACCCTATATTAACATCATTATTAAACCTATACATCATTATTAACCCTAGACATCATTATTAACCCTATACATCATTATTAAACCTATACATCATTATTAACCCTATACATCATTATTAAACCTATA
>JACRUU010000007.1:35045470-35047970 GCA_030449085.1 Kryptopterus vitreolus | reverse complement strand
GGCAGCATCAATAACATGAACTGTGTAAGAATCGCTCGGAAACGTCGTGACTTTAAACGTTAATGTAGAGATAAAATGTTACTTCTGTTAAAGTACAAAAGTACAAAAGTATTTTCCTTCACATGCACTAAAGTATCACAATTATTCTCATTTATTTCAGATATAAGGTTCCTTTTTATCACATCAGTTTATGTGAAAATTAATGTTATTCTTAAACACACCAAACTATTAACGATTGCTAATAATGACTCAAACACTGATAATCATATTTACATTTTTATATTTATATTCCTCTATAAATATTCTGATAACGCTGATCTGTATGTTGTGAGACGTAGTTACAATGTTGAAAACAGCGCCCTCTAGCCTGATTGGTGTATTACTGCATGTTTAAGCATTTATTTCACCACTACTAATTTAAAAGGAAGGAAAGATTTTCATGGTAAAAAGTTAAAGATATTTGAGACGTAGTGAAATTTCCTCGATATTTACGTAAATAACACGTACGTAAAACGTAAAACATGCTTAACAACAAGAAGCGATTACATTTTCTCTTTATTGTCCGTCACTGACGTTAATGATTGGGAGGAAAATGCTGATTTTAAATCTTCCCAGATTTTGGCGTCGTTCACCAACGGATCTCTGCTTCAGATTCCCGGATCCCGAATCAAATCTTCCAGCGCCAAAGAGATTAACAAACGGATCGAACACGCCATCGACGTGCGCAGCAGCGAACGCATGCAGCAGGAACACATCACGCCATCCACGCTGGCCTTCAAGGACTCACACATCGAAAAGAAGGTCTGAGGATCCCAAACCTCCACCAACACGTTCTCCATCTACTCCTCTTCTCCATCTACTCCTCTCCTCCATCTACTCCTCTCCATCTTCTTCCACTCCTCTTCTCCATCTACTCCTGTCCTCCATCTACTCCTCTTCTCCATCTTCTCCTGTCCTCTACATCTACTCTTCTCCATCTACTCCTCTTCTCCATCTACTCCTGTCTCTCCTCCTCTTCTCCATCTACTCCTCCTCTTCTCCATCTACTCCTCTTCTCCATCTACTCCTCTTCTCCATCTACTCCTCTTCTCCATCTACTCCTGTCCTCCATCTACTCCTCTTCTCCATCTACTCCTCTCCTCCATCTACTCCTCTTCTCTACTACTCCTCCTCCACTACTCCCTTCTCCATCTACTCCGCCTCCACTTCTCCTCCTCCATCTACTCCTCTTCTCCATCTACCCGCCTCCATCTACTCCTCTCCCATCTCCTCTCCTCCATCTTCTCCTCTTCTCCATCTACTCCTGTCCTCCATCTACTCCTCTTCTCCATCTACTCCTCTTCTCCATCTACTCCTCTTCCCATCTACTCCTCCTCCCTTCTCCATCTACCCTCTTCTCATCTACTCCGCCTCCATCTACTCCTCTTCTCCATCTACTCCTCTCCTCCATCTACTCCTCTCCTCCATCTACTCCTCTTCTCCATCTACTCCTGTCCTCCATCTACTCCTCTTCTCCATCTACTCCTCTCCTCCATCTACTCCTCCTCCATCTACCTCTTCTCATCTACTCCTGTCCTCCATCTACTCCTCTTCTCCATCTACTCCTCCCCCTACTCCTCTTAGACTCCATCTACTCCTCTTCTCCATCTACTCCTCTTCTCCACTACTCCTGTCCTCCATCTACTCCTCTTCTTCTCCATCTACTCCTCTTCTCCATCTACTCCTCCTCCATCTACTCCTGTCCTCCATCTACTCCTCTTCTCTCCTTCTACTCCTCTTCTCATCTACTCCTGTTCTCCATCTACTCCTCTTCTCCATCTTCTCCTTTTCTCCAGTACTCCTCTTCCCATCTACTCCGTTCTCCATCTACTCCTCCTCCATCTTCTCCTCTTCTCCATCTACTCCTCTTCATCTACTCCGTCCTCCATCTACTCCTCTTCTCATCTACTCCTGTCCTCCATCTACTCCTCTCCCATCTACTCCTCTTCTCCATCTACTCCTCTCCCATCTACTCGTCCACCCTCTTCTCCATCTTCTCGTCTCCATCTACTCCTCTTCTCCATCTACTCCTGTCCTCCCTCTACTCCTCTTCTCCATCTACTCCGTTCCCATCTACTCCCTTCTCCACTTCTCCTGTCCTCCATCTACTCCTCTTCTTCTCATCTACTCCTCTTCTCCATCTTCTCCTGTCCTCCATCTACTCCTCTTCTCCATCTACTCTTCTCATCTACTCCTGTCCTCCATCGCTCCTCTTCTCATCTACTCCTCTTCATCTACCCTGTCCTCCATCTACTCCTCTTCTCCATCTACTCCTCTTCTCCATCTACTCCTCCTCCATCTACTCCGTTCTCCATCTACTCCTCTCCATCTACTCCTCCTCCACCTACTCCCATCCACTACCTGTCCTCCATCTTCCTCCTCCATCTTCTCCCATCTACTCCTCCTCCATCTACTCCTTTTCCATCATGTGTCCTCACTCCTCTTCTCCATCTACTCCTCT
>JACRUU010000007.1:35027970-35040470 GCA_030449085.1 Kryptopterus vitreolus | reverse complement strand
TATAACTGTGTGTCATCAGCGTAACAATGGAAATTAATATCGTATTTACGAATTAAGTTGCCCAGAGGAAGCATGTAAATAGAAAAGAGCAATGGGCCTAATACCGAACCCTGTGGCACACCATACTGTACCTGGGAATGCACAGAATAGTCACCATTTAAATCTACAAACTGGTAGCGGTCAGTTAAATAAGACTTGAACCAGGCAAGGACTGTTCCCTGAATTCCTACTACCTTTTCTAATCTGTGAAGGAGAATTTTATGGTCAATGGTGTCAAAGGCTGCACTGAGGTCGAGTAATACCAGCAGAGAGACACAGCCTTGATCAGACACACACACGCACACACATACACACACATACACACACACATACACACATGCACACATGTACACACATACACACACATACACACACATACACACACGCATACACACACACACACACACACACACACACACACACACACACACACACACACACTGATAGAGATGCAGATTTTCTTTTCCTTGTTCTGTATCCAGGTCGTTACAGCTCTACCTCTGCCATGTGAATCTATATTCTGTATCAGGAGTTAAACTACACAATTTATTACTTATTAATAATGATATATAAATCAATTTTCACCAACACAAAAACGATCTTTCCATAACCAGTATTTCCTTATTCCAGGTTATAATGAAGTCATGATCACCTGCAGGAGATACGCTTAAAAACAAGATAAATATTAAAGAAGAGAAGTGACGACTTTATTTCCCTTTAAAGTGATGTAGTTGTGTATTTTTCGGACTGAACACTGATTTGTGTCCTGATTGGGTCGTTTTGGTGTAATTAGATCACAGTCACTGACATTGACATTGATTTACTTTTTGAGGATTGTAAAGTAAATCCAAAGGAGGATTAACTCTTAAACACTTTACCATCAGCTGTCCATCTCTCAGAGCGTACTTTTAAACAGGGTCCTTTCTTTCTTCCTTTATTTATTACATATAAACTGGATTAAAAATCTATATTTAGCAGCTTTTGCATCACGTCTTTACGGCTGGGCTTTAAATCCTCCACTGTGTATATGTGTGGATTTTGTGTAGATCCTCCTGCTTCTGTCGTTCCTTCAACAATCCAAACATATGTGTTATAACCTCAGAATGTGATTGTGGCCTGTGATTGGTCAGTCATCGTCCTTACATTTTATGCCCTGAGTTCCCTGCCAGAGATTCTTTGAGAGTTTGTAGGAAAGATGTAGAGAACATGGAGGATGAATAGATAACGCTGGTAGATGAATAATAATAATAATAATAATAATAATAATAATACTTATATAGTGTGTTTCTGGGCAGAATGTAAAGCACATTATGAGATCGAGGGATTTCCTCATCCAGATGAAGAACACAAGCATGTATTAGAGTTAAAGTAGAGATCCATGCTGTAAAATATGATTACAGTAAAAAAATGCTCGTTTTAAATCTTGAGTATGAAATTGTTGTTTACCTTCAAATGCACTTAAGTATCCAAAATACTATGATTTTTTACAGCTATAGGAAAGGAGGAAAGTGTACGAGGTTCTCTCGCGCTCAGACTGCAGGCGGATTTGGCCATTCGACATGTAATTCTCCTTTACAGCCCATCATTAAAACATTTGATCATTAATACAGTGTAAAATGTGGACGTTGTATTTTTGTTTGATGAAATGTAACTTTAATAAAAACGTCTTCAGTACAGATACATAAAAAAGTGAGTTTAGTAAAGAAAATAATTACATTTATTTATTTACTGTAAATCAGGAGAAAATCAGAAGAATTGTGTGAATTGTGAATCAGTTACATCACTTCTGTCCAATGATGTTTTTAACTCTTATATGCAGATTAATGAAATGAATAATTAAGTTATATTTATCCTAATTCAAACACTGACTATAAAATGACTACAGATGAATGAATGAATGAATGAATGAATGAACTCTTTATATAAACTGGGTCCGTTTGTTTATGAGGACAAAAAGAAACATTGAAAGTCGCTCAGAATAATTTGCTCTTACAGGTTTTGAATTCCGACGGATTTTATGAACAGACTTGAATGATGTTTACAGTTTTGGTTATAACTTCTAAACGTCTGTATTTTATTGCATTATTGTACATATTATAGTAATAATGTTCCTGTGAATGTGGAATAATGTTATCCGTTATACTGAAGCAGGATTAATGAATCTATCTCACATTGCACATCTCCGCTAAAATCAATAATACAGCATTAATTGTCTTTTTGTTCTTTTCAGTTTATTTTACATTTGTTTAAATAAATACCTCTTTGTTCTGCAGGCCGTATCCCATAATGCTGCAGTTCTGCATGGTACTGGTGGGGTATCTGCTGTTACTGGTGATGGCTCTGGCCGAGGAATTCAAACACTTTCCCGCCGGACTCCAGCGGTTCTGCTGCTGGATCCACGAGAACAACTTTGTGCGTTCTCTGCTCACCATCACCGCCGTCGCCTTGAACTTCGGCATGGCTTCTGCCGACATGGTAACCGACCAATCAGAGCGCTCGCTCAAACCCTACACCGACAATAAACACATCTCAAACGCTAGTGTTAGTGTAACAGTAAACAACAACACACATTCTGTTTTTAATTCACAATTACAATTACATTTCATTGTGCAAAACAGGAAATTACATGTAATTCTTAAATAAACGCACTTTATTATTCAAATTTGTTAACATTTGTAAAAAAAAATTTTTTAAATGCCATCTTGTTTAAATCATATATAAAATACTATTTTATTAATAACTATATAAATGAATAGAATCAATAAAATTAATTTATACATTTTAATGTATAATTTCTATTTTTTATTAATTTACCATTTGTCAAATTTTTATCATATTGATCAAAGTGAGTTATTGAATAAAGAGGCACAAATTTAATTCATTAAATGCAATTAAATGAAGGGAAAATGTTAATGAAATATTTTGCATTTGTTAGACAGTATGTGGGTAAATACAGATGTGTGTTTGTGTTTTATATTTAATATTCAATTTTATAAAGATACTCAACTACTTTATTTATTTTAGTATTCTTTAACAAACATCCTTCATTCTCTTCCTTAATGTGCAGAATTTCGTTTTCTTTCTCCTTTTCTAGAGAAATTCTTGAAACCAACGATAAATAATCATTCGTGCACTTTTATAAAACTGTAATTCGTCATGATTTTGCACAAAAACAAAACAACATGAAACAAATGTAAATACAGACTGAAAATCTACAGTGACTTTTTATTTTAAATGTTGTGAATGTTTTAAAAGGTTAATAGTAATTTGTATTATTATATTTAAATAAAACACATGTATTGTGTGATAATTAAACACACTCGTGAGAATAGTGAGATGGTAACGAGGTTCTGTAAAAAAGCACTGCATTCGTTACACATGTGCTTTAAATACAAGCCTAAAATCTCGCAGTGATCCAGAAGATCCTCAGTGTGGATGATTTTACGTGAAGTGTCGCAGTTTTAATCCTACAGCTGAATATATCAGAGCTTTAATCACAATCTAATTAGCTTTACCGCGAGTCCTTCCAGGTCAGAGGAACACTGTAAATCTCTTCCCCCTGATGACTTGTTTAATGATGTCATGGAGTAAATCATACCATTAAGTGTCCAGAATTCATTTTTCCAATTTCAGGAATCTCCACAGCAGGGTTCCGCTGAGTCTCTCCGGTGTTGTCTCTCCGGTGTTGTCTCTCCGGTGTTGTCTCTCCGGTGTTGTCTCTCCTGTGTTGTCTCTCCGGTGTTGTCTCTCCGGTGTTGTCTCTCCTGTGTTGTCTCTCCGGTGTTGTCTCTCCTGTGTTGTCTCTCCTGTGTTGTCTCTCCTGTGTTGTCTCTCCGGTGTTGTCTCTCCTGTGTTGTCTCTCCTGTGTTGTCTCTCCTGTGTTGTCTCTCCTGTGTTGTCTCTCCTGTGTTGTCTCTCCTGTGTTGTCTCTCCTGTGTTGTCTCTCCTGTGTTGTCTCTCCTGTGTTGTCTCTCCTGTGTTGTCTCTCCTGTGTTGTCTCTCCTGTGTTGTCTCTCCTGTGTTGTCTCTCCTGTGTTGTCTCTCCTGGTGTTCTCCTGTGTTGTCTCTCCGGTGTTCTCCTGTGTTGTCTCTCCGGTGTTGTGTTGTCTTTCCTGTCCGGTGTTGTGTTGTCTCTCCTGGTGTTGTCTCTCCGGTGTTGTCTCTCCGGTGTTGTCTTTCCGGTGTTGTCTCTCCGGTGTTGTCTCTCCGGTGTTGTCTCTCCGGTGTTGTCTCTCCGGTGTTGTCTCTCCGGTGTTGTCTTTCCGGTGTTGTCTCTCCGGTGTTGTCTCTCCGGTGTTGTCTCTCTGGTGTTGTCTCTCTGTTGTTGTCTCTCCGGTGTTGTCTCTCCGGTGTTGTCTTTCCGGTGTTGTCTCTCCGGTGTTGTCTCTCCGGTGTTGTCTCTCCGGTGTTGTCTCTCCGGTGTTGTCTCTCCGGTGTTGTCTCTCCTGTGTTGTCTCTCCTGTGTTGTCTCTCCGGTGTTGTCTCTCCTGTGTTGTCTCTCCGGTGTTGTCTCTCCGGTGTTGTCTCTCCGGTGTTGTCTCTCCTGTGTTGTCTCTCCTGTGTTGTCTCTCCTGGTGTTGTCTCTCCTGTGTTGTCTCTCCTCTCTCCGTGTTGTCTCTCCTGTGTTGTCTCTCTGGTGTTGTCTCTCTGGTGTTGTCTCTCCGGTGTTGTCTCTCCTGTGTTGTCTCTCCTGTGTTGTCTCTCCTGTGTTGTCTCTCTGGTGTTGTCTGTGTTGTCTCTCCTGGTGTTTGTCTCTCCGTGTCTCTCTGGTGTTGTCTCTCCTCGGTGTTGTCTTGTTGTCTCTCCGGTGTTGTCTCTCCTGTGTTGTCTCTCCGGTGTTGTCTCTCCGGTGTTGTCTCTCTGGTGTTGTCTCTCTGGTGTTGTCTCTCCGGTGTTGTCTCTCCGGTGTTGTCTCTCCTGTGTTGTCTCTCCGGTGTTGTCTTGGCTGTGAGATTAGATTCATTATCATGTAGGAAGGCGAAGCTTCAGCCCAGGTTATAAAACATCCCCACAGCATGATGATGCCACCACCACTACCATGCTTCACTGTGAGATCTGTAGAGATGTAGGTCCAAATCATGTCCAATCTATAAACGTAGACTCGAATCAAGGTGGAGAAACATCTCAGTAACTATGGAGCATCTGAGCTGCTGGAAAGTGTTGGGTTTGTGTGTTGGAATAATCCTACCATGTTGTTGTGGTTCAGGTGTGGTGTAACATCATGCGCCCAGACGTGGAAAGCAGGAACGAGACGTTCCACAGACCTGGAACAGTCTGCACTCATCCCGAGGCGAGGATTTTATTCCTTAATCAAAATACACCCATATTCACAAACTGCCATCGGGTTTAAGCGTACGCGTGATGTGTTCTTCTCCCCGCACAGTTTTTCGTCTTGAGCGGCGTCGTTTCCATGGTTACCTGCGCCGTCTTTATAAGACTCAGCTCTCTCCTGAAGCTCGCCGTTCTCTTACTGGTAGCGAGCGTCTACACCTACTTTGTGGAAGTGACCTTCCATACGCTTTATACCAACCAGCAACAGGAGCAGGAGCAGCTCTCCAGGTAAACCTTCACCTGTGGGGAAAAAATCATGACCACACCAGAAGACGTGTAACACCGGCGTCTGCATGTGTATCCTCAGATCCGACTACCTCAGGAGAAAAAGCATCTCCATTCTGCTCATGGTGATGTTTGTGATAGCCGTGTTCTTCAACGGGCGACAGGTAAACATTATTACAGTGTAAACAAACAACATCAGCCTGAAATTCTGATTCATCACTAAGCAGCTCAGGATTCCAATACCATCCTGTTTCCACTGAAGTTTACATTTTATCTGTTTATCTCATTATTACAAATCTCACAATTCTTTTATCGCTTTTATCCAAAGTGTGATTTATCATGCCAAAGAGTAAATACAAACACAAATGCATGTAAATCTCTATTTACGATAAACAGGTAAAAAATTCTCGTGGTTTTCTTCCATATTTTACCAGAAAGTGTTATAAATAAGTTATAAACTCACAATTAACAAAAAAATAGTCAGAATTGAGACATAAACACAATCATGAATTCTGACTCTTTTTCTGGCATTTGTTTATAAAAGTTCATATCTCACAATTCTGAAAAAAAATAACCTTTTTTTATATTTTATTCACTGGCAGAAACGGGTTTTTATAGATAAATATCATTACAATCATACAGAGTACGACATTTAGTGAAATGCTTTTTATGACTGACCAAAAAATAGAATTATTTATATATATATATATATATTTACATTTACATTTACGGCATTTGGCAGACACCCTTATCCAGAGCGACTTACAACTGAGCAATTGAGGGTTAAGGGCCTTACTCAAGGGCCCAGCTTGGTTGTAGTGGGGTTTGAACCCATGATCTTCCGGTCCAGAGTTCAACACCTTAACCACTGGGCTACACCTCCCTCTATATATATATAATATATATATATATTATATATATATATATATATATATGTCCAAAATAAAATAAAGAAATATATACTGTGCAAAAGTAAAAAAGCATAATATTTATAGTATAATAAGTATTAAAAAAAACATATATATATATATACAAGAATTAAGCAGGAATTGATGGATGTTTATATCACAGAATATGGACAGAACAAATGTTACAAAAACAATAAGCCAATACTTTGTCCAGACTGTACTGTTTGAGTGAAAGTGTCCATGTGATGATATTAAAGTGACACTGCGTTTAAATTAAATTAAAAATGGACGCTCAGGACCGCCCCTTTTCCTAAAAATGCATAAGCCAAAAACTACACCAAGAACAAGTTTCTTTCATCAAGTTTATTTAAATAAATATTTTAAAGGTGCTGTATGTTATTGTTAGTGTTAAAAACTGGAATAAGAAATTGCATGGTGGTATCAAAGATTTTGAGATTTTCTCTGTTTTTCAAAACTACATTATTTAACTACGTTTATGAAGGTTAAGATTAAGCAGACGGCCGTAAACATGAAACTGTCAACATGATCTTTATGTTTATTGTGCCAGTGGGAGGCCACGGCCAGACTGGACTTCCTGTGGCGTCTTCAGGCCCAACAGGAAGTGGAGGACATGCGCGAGCTCCGGGAGCATAACGAATGTCTCCTACACAACATCCTGCCTGCACACGTCGCTCGCCATTTTCTAGACAGAAACAAGAACGATGATGTAAGTGATGTTTTTTAATTCCATATTAAATATATAACTTCCTCATATAATATCACATCTGCATTTGATTATAAAAACAGCTTTCAAACTAATAAATCCCCTGAGTTAATTAATTAATAAAGGAATGGCGAATCACTGATGTTACATGTTTGTTACACATGCAGTTGCACGCTGCATGGAGAGCGCAATATTACAATTATTGTTCATAATATATTAATTATGCAATTATATTTATTAATGAATATATTTATTACATTTAGCACAATATTTCTAATTCAGTACTGTTTTTGTCCTCTATTTTTATAATACATTTCAGCAGCAATTTAACATCTAGTGTTATATTTGTTTATAATCAGTTATCGGTAAAATTCACTATCGCCAAATTATTTCTTAAATTCACACACCAAATATAAACATTCATATGAAATGTTTTCATATGTTTCGATGTTGAATATGAAATAATGTCATTATGAAAGTCATTTTCATTTTATAGGCGATATATCTCTTGAAAAGTAACACTTGTTTGTCTGTACAGTGCAAATAAATAACAAACAAATCTACTGTTTGGAGTCATAATTAATGCATTTAAAGTCATAATAAAATAACCACAATAATAATGTTAATCTCTCCGACTAGTGTTGTGTTGTTTTCTGTCACGGACCAACTACATTAAAGAAAGGAAAATGATGTGGCCCTTACAGAATAAAATTGGGGGCCCCTGATTTAGACTAATGGTATTATTTGTGTCCTAATGAACCTCGTATATTTATTAGTTCTTGTGCAGTTATTAATGTAACTCTGGTTTGATATTCAGGGAGTTTTTTCGTTTTAATGCAATGCTCTTTAAAAGTTCCCCACATGATTTTCTGAGTTGCCCCTTTTGCAGGAGCTGTACGCTCAGTCCTACGACGAGGTCGGCGTGATGTTCGCCACCATCGCAGGCTTTAATGAGTATTACGAGCAGAAAGAGATCAGACACGAGGGCGTAGAGTGTCTCAGACTCCTCAACGAGATCATTACTGAATTTGACGAGGTGAGAGATTGTGTGAGGGATCATGTGGGGGTCATGTGAGGGGTCATGTGAGGGGTCGTGTGTGGGATCGTGTGTGGGATCGTGTGTAGGATCGTGTGGGGATCGTGTGTGGGGTGTGTGTGGGATCGTGTGTGGGATCGTGTGTGGGATCGTGTGGGGGGGTCATGTGAGGGGTCATGTGAAGGGTCGTGTGTGGGATCGTGTGTGGGATCGCTAGGGGTGTCGGGGTCGTGTGTGGGATCGTGTGTGGGGTCATGTGTGTGGGTGTGGGATCGTGTGTGGGGTGTCGTGTGTGGGGTCGTGTGTGGGGTCGTGTGTGGGGTCGTGTGTGGGGTCGTGTGTGGGGTCGTGTGTGGGGTCGTGTGTGGGGTCGTGTGTGGGGTCGTGTGTGGGGTCGTGTGTGGGGTCGTGTGTGGGGTCGTGTGTGGGGTCGTGTGTGGGGTCGTGTGTGGGGTCGTGTGTGGGATCGTGTGGGGGGGGTCATGTGAGGGGGTCATGTGAAGGGTCGTGTGTGGGGGGATCGTGTGGGGGACGTGTCGTGTGGGGGGGTCATGTGAGGGGTCATGTGAAGGGTCGTGTGTGGGATCGTGTGTGGGATCGTGTGTGGGATCGTGTGGGGGATCGGTAGGGTCGTGTGGGGGGGTCATGTGAAGGGTCGTGTGTGGGATCGTGTGAAGGGTCATGTGAAGGGTCGTGTGTGGGATCGTGTGTGGGGGTCGTGTGTGGGATCGTGTGGGGGGGTCATGGGGGTCATGTGTTAGGGGGGGTCGTGAAGGGTGTGGGGGATCGTGTGTGGGATCGTGTGAGGGGTCGTGTGTGGGGTGTGTGGGGTCGTGTGTGGGGTCGTGTGGGATCGTGTGGGTCGTCGTGTGTGGGGTCGTGTGTGGGGTCGTGTGGGGGTCATCGTGTGTGGGATCGTGTGGGGGGGGTCATGTGAGGGGTCATGTGAAGGGTGTGGGTCGTGTGTGGGGGGTCATCGTGTGTGGGGTCGTGGTGGGTCGTGTGTGGGGTCGTGTGGGGGGGTCATGTGTGGGGAGGGGGGGTCATGTGAAGGGTCGTGTGTGGGATCGTGTGTGTGGATCGTGTGAAGGGTCGTGTGTGGGTCGTGTGTGTTGGGAGGGGTCGTGTGTGGGATGTGTGAAGGGTCGTGTGTGGGATCGTGTGTGGGATCGTGTGTGGGGATCGTGTGGGGGTGGTGGGGGGGTCATGTGAGGGGTCATGTGAAGGGGTCTGGAGGGTCGTGTGTGGGATCGTGTGTGGGGTCGTGTGAAGGGGGGGTCATGTGAAGGGTCGTGTGTGGGATCGTGTGTGGGATCGTGTGGGGGGTCATGTGAGGGGTCGTGTGTGGGGTCGTGTGTGGGGTCGTGTGTGGGGTCGTGTGTGGGGTCGTGTGTGGGATCGTGTGTGGGATCGTGTGAAGGGTCGTGTGTGGGATCGTGTGAAGGGTCATGTGTGTGGGGTCGTGTGAAGGGTCGTGTGTGGGATCGTGTGTGGGATCGTGGTCATGTGAAGGGTGGTCGTGTGTGGGATCGTGGGGGGGGGGTCGGATGGTTGTGGAGTGGTGGGGGGGGATGGGCGGGTCGTGTGTGGGGAGGTGGGGTTTTGGGGGGGTCGTGAGGGGGGTGGGACGTGGAGGGGTCGTGTGTCTTGGTGGGGGGATCATCGGGGGTCGTGTGTGTGTGGGGGTGTGTGGAAGGGTTCGTGTGTGGGGTCGTGTGTGGGAGTCGTGTGTGGGGTCGTGTGTGGGGTTGGGGGGGGTCGTGTGGGGTCGTGTGTGGGGTCGTGTGTGGGTGTGTCGTGTGTCGTGTAGGGGTCGTGTGTGGGATCGTGTGAAGGGTCGGCGTGTGTGGGGAAGGGTCGTGTGTGGGATCGTGTGTGGGGTCGTGTGGGGGGTCGTGTGTGGGATCGTGTGGGTGTGTGGGTCGTGTGTCGTGTGGGGATCGTGTGTGGGGTCGTGTGGGGTGGGTGGGATCGTGTGGGGATCGTGTGTCGTGAAGGGGTGTGTGGGTCGTGTGGTAGGGTAAGTGGGTCGTGTGTGGGATCGTGTGTGGGTGGACAGGGGAGGGCGGTGAGGGGGGTGTGTGAAGGGTGGGGGATCGTGTGGGATGGGGTGAAGGGTCGTGTGTGGGGGATCGTGTGGGGGACGTGTGTGGGATCGTGTGTGGGGTCGTGTGTGGGATCGTGTGTGGGGGGTCGTGTGTGGGATCGTGTGTGGGATCGTGTGAAGGGTCGTGTGTGGGGTCGTGTGGGTCGTGTGTGGGTCGTGTGTGGTGATCGTGTGTGGGTCGTGGGTCGTGTGTGGGGTCGTGTCGTGTGTGGGGTCGTGTGGGGTCGTGTGTGGGGTCGTGTGTGGGGTCGTGTGTGGGGTCGTGTGTGGGGTCGTGTGTGGGATCGTGTGTGGGGTCGTGTGTGGGGTCGTGTGTGGGATCGTGTGTGGGGTCGTGTGTGGGGTCGTGTGTGGGGTCGTGTGTGGGGTCGTGTGTGGGGTCGTGTGTGGGATCGTGTGAAGGGTGGGGGTCGTGTGTGGGATCGTGTGTGGGATCGTGTGAAGGGTCGTGTGTGGGATCGTGTGTGGGATCGTGTGAAGGGTCGTGTGTGGGATCATGGGTCGTGTGTGGGATCGTGTGTCGTGGGGTCGTGTGTGGGATCGTGTGAAGGGTCGTGTGTGGGATCGTGTTGGGGTCGTGTGTGGGATGTGTGGGATCGTGTGAAGGGTCATGTGAGGCTGTTATTTGATGTCTGTTGGACTAAAACGCCCTGCTTTTCCTTTGCATGTGCAGCTGTTAGACGAGACGTACTTTTTGGACATTGAGAAAATTAAAACCTTTGGGAGTTGTTACATGGCAGCGTCTGGTTTATCGCCTGATAAACAGGTCAGTAATGTTATTAAGTTGTTAGAAATGTATTTTTATTGGCAGGAGATCGTTAAGCCTGATTTTGGATTTAGAACAAACTGGAGTCAAATTAGCATTTATATGCAAATGTTATTTATATGTAAATATTAGGCCCTGATTCTGATTGGTTCCAAGGCTTGGATTCATTTTCTATAAATCTGACAGCAGGTTAAAAAAATGTATTTTACAGAGACGAATCAGAATTGTCAAGTCTAAACAAAAATTAGTCAAATGACATTTTTTAATGTTCAGATGAAACTTATAATGGCTTTTATTTTAAAGTTGAAATGTGGATAAATCTTCGCAAAATGATTGATCACATTTTAAAGCCATGATGTACATAAAATCACATAAACAATATAGAACATTTTATATAACAAACATTTTTGGACCAATAAATAACTAATAAATAACTGTATAACTGTATGCACATGTAAAATATTTATTTAAAGCGTCCATCTTTTTACAGTTTTATTTACAGAATATTCATGATAAGCTGCATATTAATATAATGGGAGAAAATTGGGAGTTTTAACGAGAAACCCATATAACAAAAATGCTATGATCGTCCTTTATAACATTCATATGTATACGTCATCGAATCTTCAACTATTCAGTATACACCATTACAGACGACACCTTACTGTTACTATAGTAACTCTTGTTGTGGTCAATCTGGAAGAAATGAACCAAAAAAACAAGTTTGTGATGTTTAGGTAACATTTATGAAATGTCAGTATGTAAATGTATTGCAAATATTAATGTCACAATAAATGGATGAATGGCACAAATATATCAGTGATACCAAATATATGATTAAATTAATCAGAAATCACTCAGTTTGCTAATATATGGATTTACGGACCCTCGTGAAGGATGTTTGTTTGTTTGTTTGTCTCTGTATGTAACATAAACACTTGGGAATATTTACACCTTCATTGTTTACACTATTCATTTGTTTACAATATTCTCTCTCTCTCTCTCTCTCTCTCTCTGTGGCACTGCAGCTTCATGGTGGCAGCGACTGGCATCACCTGAGTGAACTGGTGCTTTTTGCTCTGGCGATGCAAGAAACCCTGAGAGCAATCAACAAACACACCGCTAACGACTTCCAGCTCCGCGTCGGTAATCAGCTCTTACTGTTACTTCACTGTGGGATTCATGGATAAGGATTTAGGTTTCCTGAGGGGGGGGGGGTCAGGATCCTACACTGCCAAGCTGCAATTGTTGGGCCCTTCAGCAAGGCCCCTGTTAAGGCTTCTTAAGAAACTGCAGTCGGAGTTGCTACAGAATTCCTTGAGTCCAGAGACTTGCTGTGTTGGGCCTTGAACCCTCAACCTTCT
>JACRUU010000007.1:35005470-35022970 GCA_030449085.1 Kryptopterus vitreolus | reverse complement strand
CCGTCTCGGCCATGTGTGTGTGGAGTTTGTGCATGTTCTCCCCGTGTCTCAGGGGGTTTTTCTCCGGGTTCTCCGGTTTCCTCCCCGGTCCAAAAACATGCACGGTAGGTTGATTGGCACCTTGGAAAATTGTCCCTAGTGTATGAATGTGTGTGTGTGTGTGTGTGTGTGTGTGTGTGTGTGTGTGTGTGTGTGTGTGTGTGTGTGTGTGTGTGTGTGTGTGTGTGTGTGTGTGTGTGTGTGTGTGTGTGTGTGTGTGTGTGTGTGTGTGTGTGTGTGTGTGATGAGTTGGCATTCCATCCAGGGTGTATCCTGCATTAATGCCCATAGACGCCTGAGATAGACACAGACTCCCCGTGACCCGAGGGAAGATCGGATAAAGCGATAGAAGATGAATGAATGAACGAATGAATAAATGAATGAATGAATGAATAAACGAATGTATAATAAATGAATGAATGAATAAATAATTAAATTAATGAATGTATGCAAATGATGATGACTGAATGAATGAATTAATAAAACTGAATGAAGGAAGGAATGAAGGAATGAATAAATAAATAAATGTATAATAGATGAATGAATGAATGAATGAATAAATAAATGAATGCATGTATAATGACTGACTGAATGAATGAATGAATGTACAATGAATGAATAAATAAATAAATGAATGAATGAATGAATGAATGAATGAATGTGTAATAGATGAATGAATGAATGTATAACAGATGAATGAATCAATGAATGAATGAATTAATTAATTAATTAATGAACGAATGAATTAATGAATGAATGAATGCATGAACGAACAAACAAACAAACCAAATAAATAAATATATAAAATGAATGAATAAATAAAAAATGAATAAATGAATAAATGAATGTATAATACATGAATGAATGAATAAATAAAAAATGAATAAATTAATAAATTAATAAATTAATGTATAATACATGAATGAATGAATAAATAAAAAAAAAATGAATGAATGAATGAATGAATGAATGAGAATAAATGAATGAATAAATGAATGAATGGGAGAATGAATGAATGAATGAGTGAACGAATGAACGAATGAACGCACGAATGAATGAATGAATGAATGAATGATATAATGAATGGATGAATGAGATAATGAATGAATGAATGAGAGAGAGAGATAATAAATGAATGAATGAATGAGAGAATGAATGAATGAATGAATGAGAGAATGAATGAATGAATGAATGAGAGAATGAATGAATGAATGAACGAGAGAATAAATGAATGGATGAATAATGAATGAATGGAATGAATGAGAGAATGAATGAATGAATGAATGAATGAATGAAAATGAATGAATGAATGAACGAATGAATGAATGAATTGAGAGCCTGCCTGATGCCGCCCTGAATGAGATGAATGATGCCTGAATGCGAAAATGACCTGAATGAATGAATCCGCCCCTAATGAATCCTGAATCCCTGAATGAATTAATGATTCCTGCCTAATGAATGCCTGAATGCCTGAATGAATGATGAATGAATGCCCCTGAATGAATGGATGAATGAATGAATGAATGAATGAATGAATGAATGAATGAATGAATGAATGAATGGATGAATGAATGAAGTGCTTTTCAGGACCATGTTTGTGATGTTTCCACACGGACGGGTTTAATTGCCGGATGGTGCATTATGGGAGATCTGTAATAAATATTGAATATGATTTGAGGTGATTTGAGGTGAAATTGAGGTAAAATTGAGGTAAAATTGAGGTGATTTGAGGTGAAATTGAGGTGAAATTTATACACAAATGAAAAATAAACAGCGATAAAGTGTTTGTTTACTGATAAACACGTGAGAACGCGTGAGAACAGCGTGGGCCAAATCGCGCGCCCTGGGCTCGATTATTATGCCAGTGTAGTAGGAGAGGCGTGGTCGATCTCCCAGCTCGATTACTCAGGTCTGGGTGAGTGTGAGCACGCGGACCGGAGAGAAAGCGCGGTAGCTGATTGTTTGCTCGCGCGCTATTAATAAACACACGCGAGTCTTTTCCATCGCTTCTGTAAACAACAACAACAACAACAACAACACCATGGCGGACTCTCAGGAGGATAAACTGTACAAGGCTGAATACGCGAAAAGCGGCCGCGCGTCCTGTAAGAAATGTAAAGAGAACATCGCCAAGGACGCGCTGAGGATGGCCATCATGGTGCAGGTACCGACAACAATGCGCATGCGCAGCGCCGCGCCGCGGGGGGGGGTACCGGTACCGATACCGGTACCGATACCAACATCACCATCGACACAGATATCACCACCGATAACACAAACAACGATACCGATACCAACACCACCAACGATACCAGCACCGACACCGATATCATCACCACAGATACCGATACCAACACCAACACCACCAACGATACCAGCACCGACACCGATACCATCACCACAGATACCGATACCAACACCAACACCACCAACGATACCAGCACCGACACCGATACCATCACCACAGATACCGATACCAACACCAACACCACCAACGATCCCAGCACCGACACCGATACCATCACCACAGATACCGATACCAACACCAACACCACCAACGATACCAGCACCGATACCATCGACACAGATACCACCACCGATACCAACAGCACCGACACACACTGGTGTTTAGCTGTGTGTAGTGCACGTGCATTTTGTTTGTTTGTTTGTTTGTTTGTTGCTGCATGCACTGCCTAGCACGATCCTGCATCCCTACTTTATCAACAAAACAATACAAACCCCCCCCCCCCCCCCACACACACACACACACATCGGTATACACTCCATTAATGTATACAGTATTCATGTAAACAATAATCCAACTAAATCTGCCTTCTCAGCTGTTTATATCTCTTTAAAAGTCAACAGGGAGGCACATCAGTCATTAAAAAGATCGGAAGGTCGCAGGTTCAAATCCCACCACCACCCAGCTGCTATTAGTGGGCCCTTGAGCAAGGCCCCTGACCCTCCGTCGCTGGAGTCAATCAAAGCGTCTGCCACAATGCTGTAAATGTTGTGTTTTGACAGATGTTGAGTTTGTGTTTGCTGCTTTTCCTTCCCTTTACAGTCCAGCACTGAGCGAGCGCTCATTACGCTTCATAATGCACACATTTCAATAACAAATGGAAAATACGCTATAAATTCGTAAAAAACACGTATCATAATAAAGTGTTTACGCTCGCGTGAGGCGTTTTTTTGTGTGTGTAATGGAAATGAAACCCTTTTTTTCCACATTTCCGGGTCACATGATAAACATGCGATTGGCTGCGATAGAAGTCTGCGTGTTTATTTAATTATTTAAAGTGACACTGAGAGAGTTTTAGTCGAATGATACGGTTAATGAAAACACTGTTGTTGTTTTCCAGTCGCCCATGTTTGATGGTAAAGTTCCACACTGGCATCATTTCTCCTGCTTCTGGCTGCGTGCGGCTGCGCAGTCGACGTCCGACATCGCCGGCTTCACCGTCCTGCGCTGGGAGGACCAGGAGAAGGTGAAGAAGGCCATTGAAAGTGGAGGTTCTGTTGGAGGTGAGTGTTTTTTTTTTGTGTTAAACAAAGTGAAAAACTTTCTGTATAAAGCAGGATGTTACGAGGCTCCGGACACGCAGGGGGTTAGGGGCCTTTCTCTAGGGCCCAATGTTGCCAGCTTTGCAATACCAGGATTTGAACTACTGACCTTCTGATCGGAGCTGTACCCACTGAGCTGACATGTCCTGTACATGTTTAACGCTAATCATTTATTGTGTAAAGTGTTACGATACCAGAACTTTCCCTTCGAAATACAGATTTAAACTGGACATGTCAAGTCAAGAGCTTTTTATTGTCATTATAAACACATATCTCTGAGTGTGTACACGGTGAAATGAGACAAGGTTTCTCCAGGACCCCGGTGCTACACAAAACAACATATAACACAAACACAACAACACAATGCTGAGGACAAGACTAAGTTTGTCCTCGCTACATAAAGTGCATCGTGTGTAACCTGGTGCAAACAGCGCAAATACACAACAAGACTGTGTTCACAACACAAGACAGTGCACAACAAACAACTAACACAATATAATAAAATACAAAAAACAACAACAACAACAACCCAGTGCAAAGTATTTCAAAGTGTTCTGTTTTGGCGAGTGTGCAAACGAACAATTACAGCAGTGATAAAAAAGTAAGTGTGTAAAATGTGCATGTAAACAGTAACACTGTCAGTGAGAGCAGTGTGTACAATACACATGTAAAGGCCAGTGATGAGGTAGATAAATAATAATATAACAGTGGATGGTGTGTGAGTGTGTGAGTGTGTGTGTGTGTGTGTGTGTACGTGTGAGTCCAGGTCCAGTTCTATGTGTTGAGAAATCTGATGGCTTGAGGGAAAAAACTATTGCATAATCTGCTTGTGAGAGCCCGAATGCTTCGGAACCTCTTCCCTGATGGCAATAGTGTAAAGAGTGTGTGTGAGGGGTGTGAGGGGTGTGTGATGTCGTCCACAATGCTGGTAGCTTTGCGGATGCAGTGTGTGTTGTAAATGTTCATGACAGAGGGGAGAGACACTCCGATGATCTTTTCAGCTGTCCTCACTATCCGCTGTAGGGTCTTGCGATCCGTGACGGTGCAGTTCCCAAACCAGGCAGTGATGCAGCTGCTCAGGATGCTCTCGATGGTCCCTCTGTAGAACATGGTCAGTATGGGGGTTGGCAGATGTGCTTTTCTCAGCCTTCTCAGGAAGTAGAGACGCTGCTGGGCTTTCTTGCTGATGGAGCTGGTGTTGAGTGACCAGTTGAGCTTCTCCGTCAGATGGACACCGAGGAATTTGGTGTTCTTTACGATCTCCACGGAGGATCCATCGATGTACAATGGAGAATGGTCACTCTGTGCTCTCCTAAAGTCAACAACCATCTCTTTAGTTTTGTCCACGTTCAGAGACAGGTTGTTGGCTTTACACCAGGCTGAGAGATGTTCCACCTCCTCTCTGTATGCTGACTCGTCGTTCCTGCTGATGAGACCCACCACGCTCGTGTCATCGGCGAACTTGACGATGTGATTTGTGCTGTGTGTTGCTGCACAGTCGTGAGTCAGCAGAGTGAACAGCAGAGGGCTGAGCACACAGCCCTGAGGAACTCCAGTACTCAGTGTGGTGGTGCTGGAGATGCTGTTCCCGACCCGGACTGACTGAGGTCTCCCAGTCAGGATATCCAGGATCCAGTTACAGAGAGAGGTGTTCAGACCCAGTAGGCTCAGCTTCTCGATCAGGTGCTGAGGAATGACTGTGTTGAATGCTGAACTGAAGTCAATGAACAGCATTCCAACATATGTGTCCTTTTTGTCCAAGTGTGTGAGAGACAGATGGAGAGTGGTGTTGATGGCATCGTCCGTTGAGCGGTTAGGACGATACACAAACTGCAGTGGGTCCAGTGAGGGTGGAAGGTGGGATTTGATGTGCCTCATGACGAGCCTCTCGAAGCACTTCATAGTGATGGGTGTGAGTGCAACGGGACGGTAGTCATTGAGGCAGGAGACTGGAGATCTCTTTGGCACCGGGACGATAGTCGTTGTCTTGAGGCATGTGGGAACAACGGCGCTGCTCAGGGAGATGTCAGTAAGAACATCTGCAAGCTGTTCTGCACATTCCCTGAGCACCCGGCCAGGAATGTTGTCAGGTCCAGCAGACTTCCGTGGGTTGACTCTGCGTAGAGTCTTCCTCACCTCATCTGTGGTTAGACAGATCACCTGGTCATTGGAAGGAGGGTTGGTTTTCTTTGCTGCCTCGTTGTTGTGTGCCTCGAACCGTGTTTCGCCTCTTTGATGGCTCGGGATAGTTTGGCCCTTGCTGTTCTTAGGGCCACCTTGTCCTTTGCTCTGAAGGCGGAGTCTCTGGTTCTCAACAGCGCACGTACCTCTGCAGTCATCCACTGTTTCTGGTTGGAGCGTGTAGTGATGGACTTGGAGATGGTCACGTCATCAATGCACTTTGCGATGTAGCTGGTCACTGATGATGTGTACTCCTCCAAGTCGATGGTGTCGCCGTTGGTTGCAGCGTCCCTGAACATGTCCCAGTCAGTGCACTCAAAACAGTCCTGAAGAGCAGAGATGGCTCCATCAGGCCAGGTTTTTACCTGTTTCAGAACCGGTTTTGAGCGTCTGATGAGCGGTCTGTATTTCCTGTATTTCCTGATTTTCTGATGTGGTATTTCCTGATGAAAATGTGTGAAAACCTCAGCTCCGAACGAACACGGAGTGTGGAAATATTCTCCATTCATCTCTCTGGGGACGGAATGCCGCCCATTTCCCGGAATTCCGAACGTGTGTGGGATTTGGGAGGTATATGAGCGTGATCCACTCCAGACTCCACGTGAAATGTTGGCCCCGTTCATTTTCTATGGGAAAACAATTCCCGCTTTTTGGCCCTGGGATTGGAATTCCGTGGGGCGATTCCTTCTAAAAGTAATAGCCTGCATCGCACCATCGAGCCGCACGATGTGAGGTATCGTCCATGATGATCGGATAAAAACTGCGGGACGAGTTACACGCTGAAAATGTGACGGAAGAAAAAGAGATCACAATAGTAAATACTTTACAAGCATCATTAATAAAAATACATTTCTAATTACTTAATTAATTATAACTTTGTAGCACAGTAGCTTACACACCACACAAGGGAGTATTAAAGAAATATGTTCTGTAATTTTTATATCATTACTTGAAAAGATGGACTTTAATACACAGTGCATGTTGGGGGCGTGGCCTCAGGGGTCTGTGTAATGTGTAAACTAGAAATTCAACTGAAATTACATTAATTTGGTTGTTTTAACCGAAATGATTTTGTGAGATTTTTCTTTTCTACTACGTTTAAGTTCCCAGTTATGGATTAACCCTTTAATTTTGTATATTAATATATTATAATATATTACTGTATATTATTATATATTCTGTTAATTCCGACGGTAGGTTTTTCAGTCTTGAAAATTCCTGGAGATTTGCAAAGCTGCCCTGGAGCAGAGAGGGTTAAGGGCCTTGCTCAAGGGCCCGAGAGTGGCCTGGTGGCAATATGTCTTCATAAATAAGAAACCTTGAGAGGAGAAAGGACACAGAAAGGAACATGTCCTTGTGTCCGTTCTGTTCCATGTGGATCTGGGTGATGTTTTTAGGGCTGCCATTGAACCCCAACGCAGCAAAACCTCCACATTCAACAACGACCTTCTGTTTGGAATAAATGAGTCGCGCTGCAAACGTTAGGTAAATGTTACAACGGGGTTTTGGTTTGTTGGACGTCGGAAACCCGAACCATTTCCATACGACTGATGAAACCCCGCCCTCTCTTGGAAACGAGCTCTTCGGATTGGTCAGATCGCCGCCATGTTGCGTTTGATATTTCCCTAGTGTAATGAGGGGGAGGCGGAGAAGAAGGCGGATTCTCCCTACCTCGCTTTTCAACATCAAAACCATAAACTCGAATTTAACAATAATGATTATAATTTTCCTGTGTGTGTGTGTGTGTGTGTGTGTGTGTGTGTGTGAGTGTCGCAGGGAAAGCCGAGCGTAAAGGAGCAGGTAAAGGTGAGAAATCCCTGAACGAGTTTGCGGTGGAATACGCCAAATCCAACCGGAGCACCTGCAAAGGCTGCGATCAGAAAATCGAAAAGGTACGAACGTAACATGTGCTTTTTATTCTGTTTCTTTATAAGAGATAAATATTAAAGAGGTAACTTATGATGTAATATTCATGATTTATTACAAGAAAAATAAATAAAAGCAAGCGAGCAAAGTGAGAAACTCCTTTTTATGGTCTGTAGAAAGTTACAGAGGAAGCAGAAGCAGAACCTCATCACAGGATATTCATTCCTGATACTTTCATTTTAAAAACATGTTTATTTATTACATTCTTCAGTACCAGAATCGTCCATTTCAGTGTTGATGTATTTGATATAACGGTGTCCATAACAAAATTATTACAAAAAAATCATGAAAATTAAATAAATATCATATAATTCATTGATTATGTGCAACATACATAATAAATGTCTTGCGGCCGCCTTTTATTACCAAAAAATCCTGAAAATTAACTAAATATGATGTGATTCATTAATATTTATAAATCGATCAAATGATATAATAATGATTAATCGTCCCGAGTTAACTCGTGATTAATTACAACTATATTTATATCTCCTTTAAATCTTTTACACGTGTCTAATTCTCTAATTAACATGCGCATGGATAAATATGGAGCTTTATGCAAATGTATTATTATTATTAGTGAAATCAAACTCAACATGGAGTAAAATATTCTTATAAATGTTTTAAAGTAATGACGGTGTTTTAAACGACGTAAATCATCAGAACTCTGAACACAGATTTTACTGTTTCCACACGGACACTTTTAATTCCCGGATTTGTGCATCACGGCGGATTTTGGGGCTCGATTTGGGACATCAGGAAAACACATTTTTTTAAGATTTTATTATTTTTTTAAAGTTGTTTTTGTTTTTTATCTGAGTGAAGAAAGAACGTATGAATAAACGTGTGTTACGTTGAACGTGTTCACTTTTTATGTTTATTTACTTATATTTTTACTAGAAATCAGCAAAAAGATCTTATTTTTAGGTGATTTATTTGATCGTTAAGTGTCGTACGAAATTTCCAGGACCAGATCCGTATATCGAAGAAAGCGGTGGACC
Organism: Kryptopterus vitreolus; assembly: GCA_030449085.1. Taxonomy (NCBI): domain Eukaryota; kingdom Metazoa; phylum Chordata; class Actinopteri; order Siluriformes; family Siluridae; genus Kryptopterus; species Kryptopterus vitreolus. The sequence goes on along the minus strand of JACRUU010000007.1, from coordinate 35,014,256 downwards.
CGGAGAAGCCTCAGCTGGGCCTGATCGACCGCTGGTACCACACCGGCTGCTTCGTCAGTCGCCGGGAGGAGCTGGTGTTCAAACCCGAGTACAGCGCGCCTCAGCTGAAAGGATTCGCCGCTTTACGCGCTGAAGACCAGGAAGAGCTGAAGAAGAGACTTCCCACTGTCAAGACTGAAGGGTGAGACACTCGCGCTGCCGTCCATTTTCAGCTCCGCTATAAAGGCTGCGTACGTAGCGTACGACTGTATAAAGGCTACGACGTGGTGTACGACTGTATAAAGGCTACGACGTAGCATACGTAGCATACGACTGTATAAAGGCTACGACGTGGTGTACGTAGCGTACGACTGTATAAAGGCTACGATGTGGCGTACGGCTGTATAAAGGCTACGACGTAGCGTACGTAGCATACGACTGTATAAAGGCTACGACGTAGCGTACGTAGCATACAACTGTATAAAGGCTACGACGTGGCGTATGACTGTATAAAGGCTACGACGTGGTGTACGTAGCGTACGACTGTATAAAGGCTACGACGTGGCGTACGGCTGTATAAAGGCTACGACGTGGTGTACGTAGCGTACGACTGTATAAAGGCTACGACGTGGCGTACGGCTGTATAAAGGCTACGACGTGGTGTACGTAGCGTACGGCTGTATAAAGGCTACAACGTAGCGTACGTAGTATACGACTGTATGGTTAGACTCCATGGTTAGAACAGTATATTATATTAAATGTAGTGCAGCGGCGCGAGAAGCTCCAGACATTAGTTGTTAATGAGGTGGAAGGATGAGATTAAGGACGCGTGTACAGTCGTTACGTGTATGTGGTCAAGGCGGTACGTGGTCATGGCAATACGTGGTCATGGCAATACGTGGTCAAGGCGGTACGTGGTCACGGCGGTACGTGGTCAAGGCGGTACGTGGTCAAGGCGGTACGTGGTCAAGGCGGTACGTGGTCAAGGCGGTACGTGGTCATGGCGGTACGTGGTCATGGCGGTCCGTGGTCACGGCGGTACGTGGTCATGGCGGCCCGTCTCGGCTGCCTCTGCAACACAAGAAAATCCCCACAAAGGCCTCCCGGAATGACTTCATCTTGTAGGCGTAGAGGAAAGGGTTGACGGCGGAGTTGGCGTGCGACAGGATGATGGCGGTGAGCAGGAGCGGCAGGGGGACGTAGCATCGAGGGCACAGCAGCAGGAAGCAGTTGATGATGTGCAGCGGGATCCAGCAGACGGTGAAGAGGAAGAGCACGAGGAAGAGCGAGGTGGCCGTCTTCATCTCCTTTTTGATGTTGGTGTTGCCCTCGCTGTTGGCCTGGCCTCCGCGGTCCGCCGCGATCCTGCGCATCTGCTGCTTGACGGTGAGGAAGATCTGCGCGTAGATCAGGAACATGACGACGAGCGGCGTCAGGACGCAGGCGAAGAAGTTGAAGTACACCATGTAGGTCATCTCGATCACGTTGACGAAGAAGCAGAAGCCGTCCGCGGGCGGAGTCTTGTGCCAGCCCATCAGGGGCACCAGGCCGATGAGGAACGCCAGCACCCACGTGATCAGGATGACCAGCAGCGCGTTGCGCGGCGTCATGGTGCTGTGGTAGCGGAAGGGCATGAAGATGGCCACGTAGCGCTCCACCGCCACCGCTAGCAGGCTGAAGATGGAGCTCTGGGTCAGCATGATGAGCACCGACAGCATGAGCAGACACAGGTACAGGTTGTGGCGCGGTATTCCCAGGCCCGTCATGATGGCGCAGGGGATCGCCAGCGCCCCCACGCACACGTCCGCCACCGCCAAAGATACCAGGAAGTAATTGGTGACCGTGTGCAGCTTCCGGTTAAAGGCCACTGCGGCGCACACCAGCAGGTTCCCCACGGTGGACAGGAAGGCGATCACCAGCTCCGCCACCATGTAGGGCACGTTAATGGACGCCGGCGTTTCTTCGCTCGGAGGCGTCGGGGCCGAAGTGGCGTTGGTGATCTGCGTGATCGCGAGGGAAAGCGGTGATGTCATGACATTCGTCACGCTGGGCACACTGTGGTTTTGGTACCAGCTGATGTTCAGGAGGGTGACGGTGGAATAAAGTAAAGCTGGTGTGAAGCTTGTGTTCAATGTCGACTCGTTCATCGTGAACTATAAAGAAAAATATCAATAGTCCATGTATTTTATATTTATCTTAATATCAATATTTGCTACTAAAATTATTGAGCAATATTTTTGCAGAATACATACATGGAGAAATAACTATTATTATATCATTCATTCATTCATTCATTTTCTATCGCTTTATCCGATCTTCCCTCGGGTCACGGGGAGTCTGTGTCTATCTCAGGCGTCTATGGGTATTAATGCAGGATACACCCTGGATGGAATGCCAACCCATCACACACACACACACACACACACACACACACACACACACACATTTACACACACTAGGGACAATTTTTCCAAGGTGCCAATCAACCTACCGTGGCATGTTTTTGGACCGGGGAGGAAAAAGAAACCGGAGAACCCGAGAAAAAAACCCCCTGAGACACGGGGAGAACATGCACAAACTCCACACACACATGACCGAGACGGGAATCGAACCCGGACCCTGGCGGTGTGAGGCGAACGTGATAAACACTACGCCACCGTGCCCCTTATTATATCATTATGATTTTTAAAAAGTCCATAAATGATAAGAATTTGATGAATAATTTATGGTTTATAATTTAGAGTAAATTAAAGGAGATCTAAGCACTTCTATAATCTATAATGAGTTACAGTATACTATACCCATAAAAAGGCGCTGAGGCACGGAGTGGTTTCGGACGTCTCTGGATGGAGCGGCATGAAGTTTTCCCTTCACCTGAAACTTTCCAGCATGGCAATATTCCTGCGAACAAATCCAACTTTACGTCAAATCTATATTCCCGGTAGATTTTGGAGCTCGTTATAAACAACAAATTGGGATGAAATGTGGAATGTGATGTCATAGATTTTATCTATATTGTGTGTTGAACCAAAAATAGTCACCATTGTATAAATAAAAACAGTTTCTTGTATAAAAACAAATAACATGAACATCAGGAAAAAAACACTATCATATATATTGTAAAGTTTCTTTTTTTTCTTTCAAAAAAGTGCATTTTTGAACATATCAGTCTATAATTATTTTAACACTTAAATATTGCAGTCACAGGAAAGTGAATTATCATTTATTCATTATTCACATGAAAAAAATGTTATCAAAAATGTCTTTTTCTCTTTAAACATATCCAAAGCGTGTAGTGGAGTTAAAGTAAAGGTCCACTTTGTGAAATAATATTACAGTAAAAGTTAATGTGCTCATTTTATAGTAAATATTTGCCATCAAATGTACTTAAGATTTATTATGACTATTATGTTAATATCATTTTTGTCACGAGACTTTTTGCTTAATCAACTCTTAATACACCAATCTATTAACAGAATAATATTAATGACTTAAACACTGATATCAATTACATACAGCCCAAAAACAAATACTTAAAACAAGAAAATCATGTAAAAATAAGATATTTGACACTGAAATATAAACACTCACAAAAGTACAGATGTGCGGAAAAATAATATATTTGTTATACCTCGTATTCAAATATTACAATAATGCAATCAGCATGATCATAAAGCCACATTGTGAATGTAGAGTTGAGGATTACTCCTTAAAACAAATCGGAGTATTTATTCAAACATTTATTTAAATTGTCCATCTTAAAAAGTGCTCTACTGCATTATACATGGACTACTGTAGCGTTTCCATACACACACTGTCTAAACCAGGGGTCACCAACGTGGTGCCCGTGGGCACCAGGTAGCCCCCCAAGGAGCACATATAGCTTCAGGCGTTAAAAAGTGCACACTATCATGAGATGCGTCTATAATGTAAAATGTAGTTAATTCGTTGTTGATAGTCACTGTCAAGTGGATTTACATAGTAAATAGTATCATTAATAATAATAATAATATAATAATCTTTTCCCTTTCCAATTATGTCTCACAAGGTAAATTTGTTATTTCAGAGGAGTATTTCAAACTGGTAGCCCTTTATATGACTCGGTGTCCATGTAGTAGCTCTCAGTTACAAAAAGGTTGGTGATCCCTGTTAAACCAATTAAGAATTATTTCTTTACTAAATGACGATGCCGTTGGCGTTAAATCTGCTTCTGTGTTCCGTTATAGTTCTCGTTTTCTTCTCCAGTCAAATTGATCTTGTTCCTCTGTATTTTATTTACCATTTAAGCAGACATTAAACCCCACACAAACCCCTCCATGCCGCTCATTAACGTCATGCTGAGATGTGTTTAATAGAGGTCCTCATTCTGTATGAAACTAGAAATGTGTTTCTGTACTCAATATTTGATTAAAAGCAGAACATTTATTCAGATAACTGCTTCTAACACACACACACACACACACACACACCTGAAGGGCCGTGCAACCTGATTTCGAGGCCCAATTCATACATGACACACACACACCTGAAGGGAAGTTACAGCCAATCACAATCCAGGATTTAGACAGACCATTACGAGTGACTGATGAATTTGGTGAACTCGAGTGGAAAAAACTAGAAGAAAATGAGAAATATAATAAAAAAAGCAGCACCAGGAATTGCAACAACAACTTTGTTATTATTATTTAAGAATTGTGTGTATGAGTGTGTGAGAGTGAGTTGTACTTACACTATTGCTGTTTTCAGAAATGTCCTCAGAACTCTATTTTATTTCTTCTGTGTGTCGCTTTTACGCTCCATCATAGGAAACGTTGTGTTACTACACCTGCTGCTCCTTCACTTTACAACTCCATCATCTAACCTCTGTGTGTGTTTGTGTGTTTATATAGACTTGCAGTTTCCTTTGTTTGTGTTGTTTTTCCCCACCGTGGGGTCGTCGTCGGTCCTCAGATTCCCTTCAGTGTATTCGTGGAGTCATTAGTGACCTGTCTAAGGGGTAATAAAGAGCGTAAGATGATGGAATGGGGAGTCCCATAAGTAGCACGTCTAGAGAAAGGTGATTTAATTAGTCATGTAATGTCCGTCAGGAAGCCCCTCCCCCGGGCCTCGAGCGCGTTCTGACATGATCCGAGAACTTCTAATGAGCTCCACTGACAAATGTCCATGTTTGTGGTGTGTTGTAATATTTCTGTAATGAAATACATTCTTTTTGCTATAACGAGTTTAAATAAGGAAAATAATTTCTGAAAAGCATTTTTAAAGGATGAGATCTGATCTCTGAAAAATCTGATATTCATTACACATCCCTAATAATGATATCTGGAAACTTCCTACAGGAAATGTACTTTACAAGGATTTATAATATATTTATCTTCCCTTCAGCCACTGCTCATCATCGCCTCCTGATGGTGATCATTTCACAATCGGATGGATCAGATATATCATGCTGTTCTCGGGTTCTTCTCTACAACAGCAGAAAGATTGTTCCATGTTAATCCACACAGGCTGCTTTTTCAGTCTCTTGTCCGTTTGAGACTGTTTCCCATATATCCTCCACAAACCATCCTAAATACGGCCGTGTGACTGTTGTTCAGTTCCATCGCAGCAGCCTCACAGAAGTCAAATGACGAGAGAAGTGTGCATTATTACGTTTGTTTATTGTTAGAATAGTTATTTCTATCAGATTAATTACGGTATTTACAATAACTAAATGGTAAAGTCGGAAATGAACACCGACCCCTGAGGGATCTCTACTTTCATTGATCACAGTTCACTGACTGCAGTTTGGCATTTGTAGGGTTTTATAACGGAAAGCTTTGCCCCTGCTGTAGTCCTCTGTCTTTAAGGTACCAACAAATAACCTGCACCTCGTTATTCAAATACGTGTGATGGAATAAATAACGGAGCGACGTATGCCGTGGATATCGTGATACATATTTATTAGGATTCTGAAATGCAAAACACTCAATTGCTTAATGTGTTTTTATTTTTTTATCGCAGTTTAAATTTGTGATCATGGACAGATTTTACAAATGTACACCTGCTTGGTTCAATAATACGTAATATATGCATATAAGTATATGCATATAGAATAAATCAAATGAATGTAGTACACTTTATTTTGTTATATAAATTATATTGGATGGGATTATTACTTGTATATTCTATTACTATTGATTTGATCAAATAAAAAATGATCACTACTTTTTTTGTTTGTTTGTTTTAAATAACCACGTACATTATAATCGGCTTGTCCTGAACTGATGTTGTTTGTTTATTTGGAAGGAAAAGGAAAGCCGACACTGTTGATGGAGACACGGCGTCTAAGAAGCAGAGAAAAGAAGAAGAAGAGGAGAAAAAACAACTGGAGTTAAAACTGAAGGTTTGTTATTTTTCTGTAATTCCTGCGTTTGACTTTTTTTTCGCCGATCCTGTGTGTGTGTGTGTGTGTGTGTGTGTGTGTGTGTGTGTGTGTGTGTGTGTGTGTGTGTTTATTCCTCTCGTGCTGTTTGTGGTGGATTGCAGGAGCAAACGCAGCTGATTTGGGGGATTAAAGACAAGCTGAAGAAATATTGTTCTACCAACGACATGAAGGAGCTTCTGATCGCTAACAGTCAGGACGTTCCTGCAGGAGAATCCAACGTACGCTTTATCTCCACTATACGCTTCATTTCTTCACTGTCAAAGAGTAAAGCCTTACATAAAGTATTATCTCATTTGTATTTTAAAGTAACAATGGCCAAAACACTGTGGCCAAAAGTATTGGGACGCCGGCCTTTCCCCCCTGAGAGTGGACGATCTCCCTCTGTATAACACTAATGAATGTGAACACCTCCGCCCTTTTCCCTCCGTCAGAACCCGACCGCACCGACGACACCTTTGTAGCAAAAACAAATCCAGAAGAGTGAATATTATGATAACCAAATGATGGATGGGATTTTCAGTGTGGCGTCAATAAACTTCTGTTGACTAACATTAAGAAACGTTATCAGAACAATAAACCCCAGTGTTTCATATTGATTATTAATCAGAATCAAGAATTTTCTGTGCTGGTGGTGTAATAAATATAATGGCTTAAGAATTATCTTGTGTATTTTATACATGAATAATCACACAGTGGATTTCTCCCCGTCATGTGATCGGCAGATTTTGGACCGTTTGTCAGACTGCATGGCGTTCGGTTGTCTGAAACCCTGTGAGACGTGTCAGGGGCAGCTCGTGTTCAAGAGCGACGCTTATTACTGCACAGGAGACATCTCCGCCTGGACCAAGTGCGTCTTCAGAACTCTCACCCCCAACAGGAAGGACTGGGTGACTCCAAAGGTCAGTTCCTGATCACCATTAATCCACCATTGTCACGAGTTATATCACATTATCTGTTCTAAATGTACCTTTAATCCTTTACAAGTGTTTCCTTTATGCAAATGTACGATTATTATTCAAACTCAACATGGAGCACTAAATGTTTTAAACCACGTCAATCATCAGAATACCAAACACAACTTTGGCTTTTAACTGCCGGATTTGTGTATCGTGGAGAATATTTAACTGTTTCAAAATGAAGCTTAACTGGATTTATTTATATTATATATATATATATATATATATATAGTATATATATATATATATATATATATTAAGAGTAAAGAAAGGAAAGGTTTTTTACCTCTTTTATATTTACTTTTAAAATATTTGTAATTTGTGGTCGAACACATGCATGAATAAAATTGTTGTTATAGTAAATTTGCATTAACATTAATTCTGAGGGCACTAAATCTATCTAAACTATTGGGGACCGGGCGGGCGGGCGGGGGGTGTAGACGGGCCCGTGCAGGTTCAGGTGCAGGTGCAGGTTCGGCAGGTAATGGAGTTTTTTGTTGCTCTGCTTTTGTTCAGGAGTTTCATGAAATCTCCTTCCTGAAAAAGTTCAAGTTTAAGCGTCAGGACCGCGCTTTTCCCAAAGAGGTTCCCGCCGCCGTTCCCACCGCCGCTCCTTCTGCGTCGTCCGCGAGCGCCTCGGCTTCTTCCTCCACGGCCTCCAACACCGCCAGCTTTCCCACTGAACTCCCTACTGAAGTTCCCTCAGGTCAGAGTTTCAGCAGATTCCTCAACGCTGCACTTCCTTCTCACCGTGTGTATCGTGTCTGATTTATTCCTCATGTTTATTATAGATAAGCCTCTGTCTGGGCTGAAGGTTCTGGCAGTGGGGAAACTGAGTAAGAACAAGGACGAGCTGAAGGCGGTGGTGGAGGAGCTCGGAGGGAAAATCACCAGCACGGTTAATAAAGCCACCTTCTGCCTCAGCTCCACCAGTGCGTCATTTATAAACTCCTAATCCTACTAAAAACTAATGTCCTAAACTATTATTACCTCCAGTTTTATAGTAACAAAAAAAATCATATAGACTGGAAATCTCACCTGTCACAATACTTATGCACATAGTGTGTGTGTGTGTGTGTGTGTGTGTTCTATAATTTCAACTGTTCTTTCTTTCATTATTTATTTATTGAATAAAAACCCCGTATAAAAATGAACATCACATTACTGGGAAACAGATTGATTACAGATCTGTTGAATTATTGATCGTTAGTTTGGATCGTACTTGACGATAACCGACGATTTTTAATTGTATATTGGATTTTTTTTATTATTCAAAATAAAAAACAGTACTGAGTTGAAAATACTAATGTGTTAACTATTTAAAAAAAAAAAAGCATAAACAATGTCGATGCGCTGTTTTGTCTATAGAGGGCGCTGTTGTAATGATAGAAGACTGGAGGTCACAAACGCAACTCGGAAAAACGTTC
>JACRUU010000007.1:34982970-35000470 GCA_030449085.1 Kryptopterus vitreolus | reverse complement strand
CACACACTCGTCTTTTTCTTGGTTTGTCTTTTTGTCTCTCTCCATCTCTCTTTTCCCTTTCCTATTTATCCTCTTATGTTTCATCTCTATATCTCATCTCCATCTCTATCTCTCTCCATCTCTATCTCTCTCCATCTCTCTCTCCTGTCCTTACATTTTATCCTCTTCTCTCGCTCACCTTTTCCTTCCTCTCTTTTCTACTGCATTTGTTTTCTTTCCCTCGTCTCTCTTTCTCTCTCTCCATCTCCTCTCTTCCCTCATCTCTCTCTTTCTTTCATTTCTCTCTCTTTCCTTCATCTCTCTCTGTTACATCTTTGTCTATCTCCCTCTCTTCCACCCCTCTCTCTCTCTCTCTCTCTCCTCTCTCTCTCCATATCTCTCTCTCTCTCTCTCTGAGTTAGAGGAACAGAACTCTGTGTGTGAGTTTGTGAATGGTTTCTCTTTTCAGATTGATTTACAGAAGATGCCTTTGGGGAAACTCAGTAAGAGACAGATTCAGAGTGCGTACTCTCTCCTCACCGAGGTCCAACAGGTCAGTCTCTACCCTCTACACAACACAACTCCACCTACACCAACACTACCTCCAACACAAACTCCACAAACACTACACAACTCCTCCACCACACACCCACACAACACCTCCAACAAGGGCGTACTCTCTCCTCAACAGTTCCACAGTCAAGTCCTACAAACACTACACCTCCTCCACACAACACAACACAACTCCACCAACACACACCACACAACCAATACACAAGCACACTCACCTCCAACACAGTAGTCACACACACTCCCAACGTCCCACACTACTACACAACTCTCCAACTACACACAACTCACACAACTCCAACTCCCCACACTACACCATGACACCACCCCCCAACACAGTGCGTACTCTCTCCTCACCGAGGTCCAACAGGTCAGTCTCTACACAACACTACACAACTCCTCCAACACTACACAACTCCACACAACTCCTCCCAACACCAACACACACACCTCAACACAAGCACAACAGGCGTCCACCAACACAACGCCTAACACTCACACACACACCAACACACACACACTCCACCAACACACACACGTAACACAAGTGCGTAATCTCTCCTCACACAACACCTCCAACACAAACTCATAACACAAACCACACACAACTCCTCCACCTCCAACTCTGTACACCACACTTTACACAACAACAACACTACACCACACAACACCTCCAACACAAGTGCGTACTCTCTCCTCACCGAGGTCCAACAGGTCAGTCTCTACACAACACTACACAACACTGCCACAACAACACACACACTACGGGCAACACAACTCCACACAGTGCGTCTCTTCCTCACCGTCAACAGGTCTACACAACACCGCACAACTCCACCTACACAACCCAACACCTTCCAACACAACACAACTCCACCTACACAACACTACACAACACCTCCAACACAAGTGCGTACTCTCTCCTCACCGAGGTCCAACAGGTCAGTCTCTACACAACACTACACAACTCCACCTACACAACCCAACACCTTCCAACACAACACAACTCCACCTACACAACACTACACAACACCTCCAACACAAGTGCGTACTCTCTCCTCACCGAGGTCCAACAGGTCAGTCTCAGCCCTCTACACAACACAACTCCACCTACACAACACACCTCCAACACAACTCCACAAACACAAAGTGCTGTAATGTATATGTGATGATAATAAAGGCTGTTCCACACCAGGCCGTATCTGATAACGCATCCGAGGCACTGATTCTGGATCTGTCCAATCGTTTCTACACACTGATCCCACACGACTTCGGCATGAAGAAACCGCCGCTGCTCAGTAACCTGGACTACATTCAGGTGAGGCACGCCAAAGGGTTCATGTTTTATTTATTTGTTTGTTTGTTTGTTTGTTTATTTATTTGTATAGTGTGCACGTTAGTAATAAACACGATGACTCTCGCAGGCCAAAGTTCAGATGTTGGACAACCTGCTGGACATCGAGGTGGCGTACAGTCTCCTGCGCGGCGGCGCCGAGGACGACAAGAAAGATCCCATCGACATCAACTACGAAAAACTCAAAACCAAGATTGAGGTTCCCTTTAAAACATACTGCTTTAAAAACTCCACCTGTGTAGTGACGCTGGAGATTAATGACACGTGTGTGTGTGTGTGTGTGTGTGTGTGTGTGTGTGTGTTTAGGTGGTGGATAAATCATCAGAAGAAGCTCAGATTATTCAGAAGTATGTGAAGAACACACACGCTGCCACCCATAACACCTACACACTCGAAGTCGAGGAGGTAAGAGGAATTCTGGAACACACACACACATACACACAAACACACACATACATATACACACACACACACACACACATCTGTGTTAAAATATTATATTACAAATGTGTTGTATAATATATTGTATTAGTTTCAAATCACACAGCACAAAAAAAATCTCCATCATTGTGCGGTGTTTAGGGTGTGTGTATAGTGTATTTATGGGGGGTGTGTATAGTGTATTATGGGGTGTGTATAGTGTATTTATGGGGTGTGTGTATAGTGTATTTGTGGGGTGTGTGTATAGTGTATTTATGTGGGGTGTGTATAGTGTATTTATGGGGTGTGTGTATAGTGTATTTATGGGGTGTGTGTATAGTGTATTTGTGGGGTGTGTGTATAGTGTATTTATGGGGTGTGTGTATAGTGTATTTATGGGGGGTGTGTATAGTGTATTTATGGGGTGTGTGTGTATGGTACAGGTGTGTGTATAGTGTATTTATGGGGTGTGTATATAGTGTATGGGGTGTGTGTATAGTGTATTTATGGGGTGTGTATATAGTGTATGGGGTGTGTGTATAGTGTATTTATGGGGTGTGTGTATGGGGTGTGTGTATAGTGTATTTATGGGGGTGTATATAGTGTATGGGGTGTGTGTATAGTGTATTTATGGGGTGTGTATAGTGTATAGTGTATTTATGGGGTGTGTATAGTGTATTATGGGGGGTGTGTATAGTGTATTTGGGGTGTGTATAGTGTATTTATGGTGTGTGTAGGGTTTTTGGTGTATTTATGGGTGTGTGTTTATGTATTTATGGGGTGTGTATAGTGTATTTATGGGGGGTGTGTATAGTGTATTATGGGGGGTGTGTATAGTGTATTATGGGGTGTGTGTATAGTGTATTATGGGGTGTGTATAGTGTATTTATGGGGTGTGTATAGTGTATGGGGTGTGTATGGTATGGTGTGTAGGGTATGGTGTATTTATGGGGTGTGTGTAGGGTTTTTGGTGTATTTATGGGGTGTGTATAGTGTATTATGGGGGGTGTGTATAGTGTATAGTATGGGGGGTGTGTATAGTGTATTATGGGGGGTGTGTATAGTGTATTTATGGGGTGTGTGTATGTGTATTTATGGGGTGTGTGTATAGTGTATGGGGTGTGTGTATAGTGTATTTGTGTGTGTATAGTGTATTTATGGGGTGTGTGTATGGTGTATTTATGGGGTGTGTGTATAGTGTTTTTATGGGGGGTGTGTATAGTGTATTTATGGGGTGTGTGTATAGTGTATTTATGGGGTGTGTGTATAGTGTATTTATGGGGTGTGTATAGTGTATTTATGGGGTGTGTATATAGTGTATGGGGTGTGTGTATAGTGTATTTATGGGGTGTGTATATAGTGTATGGGGTGTGTGTATAGTGTATTTATGGGGTGTGTATATGTGTATGGGGTGTGTGTATAGTGTATTTATGGGGTGTGTAGGGTTTTCGGTGTATTTATGGGGTGTGTATAGTGTATTTATGGGGTGTGTGTAGGGTTTTTGGTGTATTTATGGGGTGTGTGTAGGGTTTGGTGTATTTATTGTGGGGGTTTGTGTATTTAGGTTTTCGTGTATTTATGGGGTGTGTATAGTGTATTTATGGGGTGTGTAGGGTTTTTGGTGTATTTATGGGGTGTGTATAGTGTATTTATGGGGTGTGTGTATAGTGTATTTATGGGGTGTGTATAGTGTATTTATGGGGTGTGTATAGTGTATTTATGGGGTGTGTATAGTGTATTTATGGTGTGTGTAGGGTTTTTGGTGTATTTATGGGGTGTGTGTGTATTTATGGGGTGTGTGTTGGTGTATTTATGGGGTGTGTAGGGTTTTTGGTGTGATTTAGGGTATTTATGGGGTGTGTATAGTGTATTTATGGTGTGTGTAGGGTTTTTGGTGTATTTATGTTTTCCCTTTTCTGTCCATCTGTTTTTTACTCTTTATTCACTTACATAATAATTGTATTTATTTATTTCTTCTTTCAGTCTTTTTTCTTTTCTATCTTTTTTTCCTGTCCTCTTTTGTCTGTTTTTCTGACACTGGGAGAATTGTCCCCATAAACCCTCGCCTGTGTCTGTGTTTCCTCGCTCTGTGTGGTTTTCTGTATTTATAAGAACATCCTGATAAACAGCATGTCGTATCTGTACAGATCTTTAAGATCGCCAGAGAGGGAGAGTATCAGCGTTTCCGCCCCTTCAAAGATTTACCGAACCGCCAGCTCCTGTGGCACGGCTCCCGCGCCACCAACTACGCCGGCATCCTGTCTCAGGGTCTGCGCATCGCCCCGCCCGAGGCTCCTGTGGTACGTCTCGGCCTCCTTCCACTACTTCACTGCAGTGGGTGGAGTCTGAAATCATCTGACTCCTCCCACTTTTGGACACATTTAGTCCAAAAATCTGGGGAATGGAGAAAACCTGGTGTTTGTGTGCGTGTGTGTATGCATGTGTGCGTGTGTGTGTGTGTGGGAGCGTGCGTGTGCATGTGTGTGTGTGTGTGTGTGTACATGCATGTGTGTGTATGTGCGTGCGTGCGTGTGTGTGTGTGTGTGTGTGTGTGTGTGTGTGTGGGTGTGTGCGTGGTGTGTGGTGTGTGTGTGTGTTGGTGTGTGTGTGTGTGTGTGTGTGTGTGTGTGTGTGTGTGTGGTGAGCGTGCGTGTGTGTGTTGTGTTGTGTGTGTGTGGGAGCGTGTGTGTTTGTGTGTGGGAGCGTACGTGTGTGTGTGGGAGCGTACGTGTGTGTGTGGGAGCGTGCGTGTATGTGTGTCTGTGTGTGTGTGTATGTGCGTGCGCATGTGTGTATGTGTGTGTGTGTGCGTGTGTGTGGGAGCATGTGTGTGTGTGTGTGTGTCTGTGTGGGAGCATGCGTGTGCGTGTCTGCATGCATGTGTGTGTATGTGCATGAGTGGTTGCGTGTGTGTGTGTATGTGTGGGAGCGTGCGTGTTTGTGTGTGTGTGTGGGAGCGAGCGTGTGTGTGTGTGTGTGTGCGCGCGTGTGTGTTGTTTGTGCGTGTGTGTGTGTGTGTATGTGCTCCAGATAATTAGGGTTTGGTTTATAGAAGTCCAATTTTGTTTGTTGTTTATTTTATAATATAATTTGCTTCAGAAATGAGAATCTGTTTGAAATTCACTTGTGTTGCCGTAAAAACTTCCGTTTTCTTTTTCAAGTTTGAGTTTTAGAAATTATACTGGATTCAAAAAATTATGCAAAATAGTACAAAAATACAACAAAGTGCTTTATTTTGAAAATGTGTTCAGTGAAAAATATAAATATTTAAATGAAATGAACACATATTGAGGACGTCATTCCAACCGAAAGAAAAAGTCATGCTGCAAATAAATACATCAAAACTTTCATCCAAAATGAATTGGAATAAGAACAGCATGTTGTGTGGGGGATTGGCCTCTAGAGGACGCTGTCGTGCCGCAAAACACAACCCGCAAAAACTACAGATATGGAATTTTATTCATTTAGCTTTGCCGATTAATTCACCAATCAGACGGCCTCTGGACATGACGGTGTCTCTCACACACACACACACACACACACACACACACACAGCTCCCCACATTGATGATAAACTGATTAGATGGAGTGTGTTGGAGGAGTGATAAACGTGTAGGATTGAGGTGAACGTTTTCTCAGAAATGATCTTTAATTTGAGTTCTGCAGGAACAGTGTTTATAAACTATCAGTACATTCCTGATCTGAAGGTCATGAGTTCAAATCCCACACCATTAAGCTGTCTCTAAAAGCAGTGCATTAATGATGATGATTATAAATGAATTATATTGAACTGCAGTGTGTGTGTGTGTGTGTGTGTGTGTGTGTGTGTGTGTGTACACTATAGACAGGTTATATGTTCGGTAAAGGTATTTACTTTGCTGACATGGTGTCCAAGAGTGCAAATTACTGCCACACGTCGCAGTCGGATCCCGTGGGCCTCATCCTGTTAGGAGAAGTCGCTCTCGGGAACATGTGAGTCATTATTTACTGTCTGTTATTCAAAATATCGATATCTTTATTTTTATCTGTGCATTGATCCGTCGTGTGCTTTTATTAAAGGCATGAACTGAAAAAGGCGTCGCACATCACAAAACTCCCGAAAGGGAAACACAGTGTGAAGGGTGAGAAATTTAATCCCACTTCATTCCACACATATTTACTCTCCTCATGTTTACAAACATCCCATCAATCTTATCGTTCACTCTGTGTGTGATGTGTCAGGTCTGGGAAGGAGCGCTCCCGATCCCAGTGCCACCACCGCACTGAACGGCGTGGACGTGCCGCTGGGGAAAGGAATCAACACCAACATCGACGACACCAGTCTGCTGTATAACGAGTATCCTTTCTGCTGCCTTCTGCTTCCTCAGGGTTCCTCACGGTTCCTCTGCGTCATTCAGGGTTCCTCACGGTTCCTCTGCGTCATTCAGGGTTCCTCAGGGTTCCTCTGCGTCATTCAGGGTTCCTCAGGGTTCCTCTGCGTCATTCAGGGTTCCTCACGGTTCTTTATTGCCCACTTTGTTCACTTTACACACTTCTACACCTTACACACTATTTTAAATATTTTTATATATTATAAATAATCTCTTTTTACTTTTTAAATATTTTTTTAATATATTTGTTTAATATATTTTTATTTTATTCAAACTTTATCCACATTATTTATAATGATACATGCTGAACAGTATATAAGATATAAAATCTGAATCTCTAAAGTGTGTTTGATCAGATTTACGTTTTAGATCGAAACACAATAAAACGACCTTTAAAGTGAAAATCAACAGAAAACAAAAAATGGCATTTTTTAATTACAAATTTTCATCCGAGTGCATTCGAGACAAAATCAGCTTCACACACACACACAACACACACACACACACACACACACACACCACACACACACACACACACACACACACACACACACACACTCTGCCCCCTACAGTCCAACACTCAGTATTACACCCATCATGTTTTTAATTACTTATTAAAAAAATGAAGCGTTTTATTTATTTATTTGTTTGTTTGTTTGTTTATTTATTTATTTATTAAAAAGATTAAAAGAAGGTGTCACGACACATTTCTAGTACCGGTTTAACATACAACACCAGTTTGTACAGGATTTATAGTGTAATAGATTAGTCTTAGTCTGTATGTTTATTGTATATAATATTATGGTCTGGAGGCGTCGGGTGACGTCTGTGTTCCCAGACGTGTTCCCAGACGTGTTCCCAGACGTGTTCAGTGTGGGGGTTGGGGGGTGAATACTTTTTATGTGAGAATATCAAAGGCTCTTTTCTGCCTTTTCCTCTGAAGGGAGCGACGCGACCGTAATCTTATTTAAACAGGGTGTGAATACTTTTGCTCCGATGACTGCGTGGTTATAATGCGTTATAGTGTAACTGCATAAACGTCAGATGATTGTTATTGTTTTGGTGAAACGGTGATTATTGTGTTGATTCTCCTTGACTTGCGTTTTTTCAGATACATCGTTTACGACGTCGCGCAGGTGAACCTGAAATACCTCCTGAAAATCCGCTTCAACTACCAAACCTCCCTGTGGTGAGACGCGCGTGACCTCTGACCCCCACACCGCACGTCATTCCGTACCATCAGCTCCATGACATCCTCACATCCGACGATACCCCCAGCACCCCATGAAACCCCGCCCCCAACACCCACCACCAACCTGACAACACCCACGCATACCCCTGACCCTGCCCCCAAACACCCCCCCCTGAAACCCCGCCCCCACCACCCCCTTACTGACCCCGCCCCACCACCAACCCCTGACCCGCCCACCCACCCCCTGACCCCCCCCACCACCCCCTGACCCCGCCCCACACCCCTGACCCCCACCACCACCTGACCCCGCCCCCACCCCCACCTGACCACCGCCCAACCCCCCCCCCTGAAAACCCCGCCCCACCACCCCCTGACCCCGAAACCCCCACCACCCCTGACCCCGCCCCACCACCCCCCCATGACCCGCCCACCCACCCCTGACACCCCCCCCCAACACCCCTGACCCCGCCCCACACACCCATGACCCCGCCCCAACCACACCCCTGACCCCGCCCCCGTTTCCTGCTGTTACGAATCGAGACGTCGCTGTTTGAGTGAAATCCTGGTGATTTATTACGTCTGTTGAAAATAAAAGTCCAGCTGTGGGATTTGATCAAAAAGCAGCTGTTTAAAGGGTTTGTGTGGAGAGTTCGTGGATTTTACTGACAGTATTAGAGGTAGAAAAGTCTTCCATTTTAGTTTTATAGACCTTTATTTTTTCTTCCTTACGTTACGAGCGAGCGAAAAAAAATAGCGTGAAAAAAGGTATTTTACGGTATGGAGTTCAGGCGTATTAAACGTATAAACGTGTATAAGTTTTACTCCTGCTTTATTACGGCTTTTACACACACTTCTGTATCTTTCACACATTTGTGGGATTTTTTGCGACTTTATAAATTAGTGACGTTTGATTTAATAAAGTTGCGTTAACGATGTAAAGCAGAAAGTCTCGTTAGAACGCTCGCTGATATTAAACAATAACAATTTTTTTCTGCTTTTTAATCTAAAGAACAGTAAACAGGGCAAAATTTTGGAGCGTCGATTTTTACCATCAAATGTAACCTTCACTTCCTGTTTACTTCCGTAACGAACCCTTTTGTAAACAGTTACATTTGCTGTAAAAGGTTTTTTTCGGGTGGAATGTGAATAAAATCAGCGCCGGAGCCCAAAACGCTCGTTTAGTGTCCGATTTCAACTTTGTTAGCGAATAATAAATATTTAGCTTTAAATATCATGTTAGAGATGCGTATTAATGCATAGTGACTCTTTTTGTTGGGACGTGTTTCTGGTGTAATTCGGTTTAAAAGGATTTGTCAGAACGGTTCATGATTTATTGTAAAATGCTTTAAATCTCAGAACGCTTTTGTTTTTTGCTTTTGTATGAAACGGAAATATGAATAAAATTCTTCAACCCAGAATTGTTTTGTTCTTTTCTGTTTAAAGTGTCGACTTTACAGGAATAAATAAAGCTGTTTGTTTACTCGGATGATGAAACAGAAGATATTTCCTGAACCTTTATTGATCTGCTGGTTTTAAAAGCGTCATCATTTAGACTTTTATCTTCTTTATGAGATTTTAAACCAGATTTAAACTTTCAACAATAAAAACTTTTAAGCTGAATTAAGATCGAAATTCCTTTTATGTCTAATTTAAAGACAAATATGATTTGTGTATGTTGTGTATGTGTGTGTGTGTGTATGTGTGTGTGGTGTTGTGTATGTTGTGTATGTATGGTGTGTGTGTGTTGTGTATGTATGTGTGTTGTGTATGTTGTATGTGTGTGTGTGTATGTGGTGTTATGGTGTTGTGTATGTGTGGGTGTGTGTGTGTATGTGTATGTGTGTTGTTGTCTTGTGTGGGATGTTGTGTGTGTGTGTTGTGTCTGTGTGTGTAGGTATGTGTATGTTGTGTATGTTGTGTATGTGTGTATGTGTGTGTGTGTATGTTGTGTATGTATGGTGTGTGTGTATGTTGTGTGTATGTGTGTGTGTATGTGTGTGTGTATGTATGTGTGTGTGTGTGAATGTTGGTGTGTGGTGTGTGTGTATGTTGTAGTGTGTGTAGGTGTGTGTGTGTGTGATGTGTGTGTATGTGTGTGTGTGTGGTGTGTGGTGTTGGTATGTGTGTGTGTATGTGTGTCTGATGTGTGGTGTGTGTGTAGTGTTGTGTGTGTGTGTGTGTGTGTTGTGTATGTATGGTGTGTGTGTATGTTGTGTATGTGTGTGTGTTGTGTATGTGTGGTGTGTATGTGTGTGGTGTGTGTGTGTTGTGTATGTATGGTGTATGTGTGTGTGTGTTGCGTATGTATGTATGTGTGTGTTGATGGTGTGTGTGTGTGTGTGTGTCTGTGTGTGTCGTCTAGTCTGTGATGTGTGTGTGTCATGTGTGTGTGTGTGTGTGTGTGTATATGTGTGTGGGTGTGTGTGTTGTGTGAGTGTTGTGTTGTGGATGATATGTGTGTGTATGTGTTGTGGTGTGTGTATGTGTGGTGTGTATGTTGTGTATGTGTGGTGTGTGTGTATGTGGTGTGTGTATGTGTGGATGTGGTGTGTGTAATGTGTGTGTGTGTTGTGTTGTGTATGTCAATCGTGTATGTATGTTGTGTATGTGTGGTGTGATGTGATGTGGTGTGTTGTGTATGTATGGTGTGTGTGTGTGTTGTGTATGTGTGGTGTGTTGTATGGTGTGTGTGTGTGTATGTGTGTGTGTATGTATGTGTGTGTGTGTGGTGTTGTGTGTTGTGTATGTGTGGTGTGTGTGTATGTGTGTGTGTGTGTGTGGTGTGTGTGTGTTGTGGTGGTGTTATGTGTGTGGATGAACCGTGTTTATGGTGTGGGTGTGTTGTTGTGTGTGTTGTGTATGTGTGGTGTGTGTGTGTATGTTGTGTATGTGTGGGTGTGTGTGTGTTGTGTGTGTGTGGTGTGTGTGTTGTGTATGTGTGGTATGTGTGTGTGTGTGTGTGTGTGTTTGGCCTTTCTATTTTGGACTTGACCGGGTTTAAACTTCATATTTAAAGTGGTTAAATAGTTAGAGGCGGTGTGTTATGTCATGTCTACGCTGCGTTATAACGCGTTATATAAACACATGTATGTTATGAGTAGAAATAAAGGCGGACATGTTTGTTGTTGTTGTTGTTGTTGTTGTTGTTGTTGTTGTTGTTGTTGTTGTTTTTCTCTCAGAACGACTTTGTTTCAAACAGCCCTCTCAGCTCGTCTCCTTCCCACAATGCCTTGCGGCGGGCCGTCTTTGAAAAACCGGCGCGGCTAATTCAAGATGGCGGAGCACGAGCAGCTGCTGGACGAGAGTGAGTGATTTATAAAGAGGAATAAAAAGAAAAGAGAAAGTTGGTGAAATTCACGCGCGGTGGTTTTAAACAGATAATCCGTGTTTGTGTTTTATTAAAGTTCAGTGAGTCGCGAGAGAGGCACAAATAAAGCGCTTAACCTGCTAGCTGCAAAGCTAACTACTCCCGAGCTAGGTGTTAGCGTTCAGCCTCTTTTTATTTGCCTACCCGTTTTACGGCAAACCCCGCCTGGCTAACTCTGATTGGGTGGCCACATCGAAACCCCGTATTGTGATTGGATAAGGGTTCGGACTGGCAGGTTGTTATCCAATCTGATACTTGATTGTGCGCAATGGGCGGGCTTTGTCTTATTACGGGTAGGGATTTTTTTTTGCGTATTTTTGCTAACTAACTAGCTAATATAAACAATGTTGTTGTTGATTTAAGCTTTGGTGTGTTTTTGTGTTGTTTTGGTTATAAATGGTTTGTGACCGGGTTATACACTGGAATACGGTATGAAACAGGGGGTATTTGTAAAGGGAAAGCGTGTCAGTATGTGTGTGGATGTGTATAGGAGTGTGTAGATGTGTGTATAGGTTTGTGTAGATGTGTATAGGTTTGTGTGGACCTGGGAGATATGTGTATGTGTGTGCTTATATAGGTTTGTGTAGGTGTATGTGTATGTGTTTAGGTGTGTGTATAGGCTGTGTAGTGTGTATAGTGTATGTGTGTATAGGTGTAGTGTGTAGTGTATGTGTGTATATGTATGTAGGGGTGTGTGTGTAGATGTGTGTATAGGGGTGTGTGTTGTGTGTATAGGGGTGTGTAGATGTGTGTGTTTTGTGTGGATAGGTTTGTGTGGGGTAGATGTGTATAGGTTTGTGTGGATGTGTGTATAGGTTTGTGTAGATGTGTATAGGTGTGTGTATAGGAGTGTGTGGTATCTGGAGTGTTAGGAGTGGTGTGTATAGTGGGTTGTTGGGGGTTGTGTATCGGCGTATGGGGCTGTGTGTGGGTGTGTAGGTGTGTGTTATGGTAGGTGTGTAGTGTGTGTGTCTGTGGAGTGGTGTGGAGGGGTGTGTGTGTGTGAGGTGGTGTGGATGTGCATAGGTGTGTAGATAGGTGGTGTGTGTGTATGTGTGTGTGTAGGGCTATGTGTTGTCTGGTGTGTGCCTATGTGTAGATGTGTGTGTGTGTATAGGGGTGTGTAGATGTGTGTATAGGGGTGTGTAGATGTGTGTATAGGGGTGTGTAGATGTGTGTATAGGGGTGTGTGGATGTGTATAGGGGTGTGTAGATGTGTGTGTGGATGTGTGTAGGTGTGTGTAGATGTGTGTGTGTGTATAGGTGTGTGTGGATGTGCATAGGTGTGTAGATAGGTGTGTGTATATAGATGTGTATGTGAAGGTGTGTGTGGATGTGTAGATGTGTGTGTGTGTGTATGTGTAGGTGTGTGTGTGTAGTGGTGTGTAGTTGTGTTTGGGGTGTATGTGTAGGTGTGTGTGTGTAGTGGTGTGTAGTCGTGTGTATGTATGTATATATGACGGCTGCTGCTTTTCCTTCTCAGACACACTGATGTAAACACCAGATCTATTTAGGATTAAATCTGGATTATATATTATAATCTCTAGTGTTTTATTTCATTCAAGCTGGATTTGGTTCTGTATTTTATGGGTTAATAAATAAGTAAAGCAGAATTGTGAGAGGTTTTGTTTTGGGTTTGGGATTCCGACTTTCAGAACCTTCTCAAATCAATATTCACCTTTTTTACACCTTTTATCTGGAAAAACACTGATCAGTGACGACACATGGAGGAAAAAAGATCCAGTCTGTTTACAAGTGTAACGACTGGACTCGAGCAAATTCAACAAGTTTATTGGATCACAGTCTTTATTTACCCTGAACCAAGGAATAATTTATTTACCCTGAACCAAGGAATAATTTATTTACCCTGAACCAAGGAATAATTTATTTACCCTGAACCAAGGAATAATTTATTTATCCTGATTCAGAGACAGAATTTATTTACCCTGATCCATAGAGAGAATTTATTTACCCTGATCCAGAGACAGAATTTATTTACCCTGAACCAAGGAATAATTTATTTATCCTGATTCAGAGACAGAATTTATTTACCCTGAACCAAGGAATAATTTATTTATCCTGATTCAGAGACAGAATTTATTTACCCTGAACCAAGGAATAATTTATTTATCCTGATTCAGAGACAGAATTTATTTACCCTGAACCAAGGAATAATTTATTTATCCTGATTCAGAGACAGAATTTATTTACCCTGATCCATAGAGAGAATTTATTTACCCTGATCCAGAGAGAGGGAATTTATTTGGGAATAACATGAGTAAATAAAGTAAATAAAACATTTATTTACCCTGATCCTGTTCAGAGACAGAATTTATATACCCTGATCCATAGAGAGAATTTATTTACCCTGATCCAGAGAGAGTGAATTTATTTGGGAATAACATGAGTAAATAAAGTAAATAAAACATAAATGTGCTGTTTAGTGCATTTTGTGCGAGGTTGGAGGGGGCTGTGTGATGATCCGGGGTTGCTTCAGTCGGTCAGGTCTAGATTTAGCGTCGTCATGTGACCTGAAGCAGAGGTCAGCGTGGAGGTCATCTTCCCAAATTCATGTGTTCAGGAATCATGAGGAAGGATTTTGACACATGGATTAAACTCTACAGATTCTTTATTGATTGAGAATCTTTGGCGAGGACTTTTTGTAGTAATCTGTCTTTCCAATCATAAATAAAACACCTTGATGAGATTTATGGATGGAAATAGAGTTTATTTGATTTCTTTTTCCTTTGTTTACGGCTTACATTCTTTAATCTGATTTCATGCCACATCGAGTGAAAGTCGTAATAAAACCAAACGGCGGTCCAAACTAACATTAACACGTGCTGATTTATACACTAACAATGATGTATTTAACGACAGGAATAGAACATTGTTTATCTCTTTCGATCAAATCTTATTTGTCACGACATTTAGAGCAGAAGATTTCAGGCTTGTGATGATTGTAATAGATATTATCCGAGTCATTAATATTGTTGTGTTTTTAGTCACAGCTGAAGGTTTCCGGGACTCAAACCCCCGACCTTGTGATCAGTAACATTGCGCTCCCCCTACAATGATGTGCACGTTGTTGTGTTATTGTTAAAGAAATGTGATTAAAGTGGAGATAAAATGTTTGTGTAGTAAGAAAGTTTTATGTGTTAGACGTTTCTCAGGTATGGAAGGATAGAGAAAAAGTTTATGGTGAGTTCTATTACTCTGATTATTGACATTTATGTTTACATGTTTATTGCATGGCTGTAGTACCTCGGCGTCCCCTTCACATCACCGCTGCAGGATCGAGTGCAGAATTTTTGTCTGGGTTCCGGAATGGAATTGGGTTTGAGTGGTTTCCGGGTGATGCACGTTTTGCCAGTGGTTTCGCCTTACACCATGTGTGTGTTGAGTTTGCATGTTCTAGTGTGTCTCAGGTGTTTTTCTCCGGGTTCTCCGGTTTCCTCCTCCCGGTCCAAAAACATGAGGTTGGTTGGCACCTTGGAAAATTGTCCCTCGTGTATGTGTGTGTGTGTGTGTGTGTGTGTGTGTGTGTGTGTGTGTGTGTGTGTGTGTGTGTGTGTGTGTGGTGGGTGTGTTTGTGTGTGTGTTGTGGGTTGGGATTCTCCATTGTGTATCCTGCATTAATACCCATAGACGCTGAGATAGACACAGACTCCCCGTGACCCGAGGGAAGATCGGATAAAGCGCTAGAAGAATGAATGAATGAATGAATGAATGAATGATTCCGGGTCTGGATTAGTGTTGGGAGGGAAATGAATAATATATATTTGTGCTTCCGTTAGTGTGTGGAGATATATCAAATAATATCACAATGTTTGACAACGATGTAAAAGTGACAAATATTGCAAATATATTAAATTCAACCATATTTTCCCCCAAAAAACATGCAGAATGTTTAATATCGCACTAACTTTAAAAGGCAGGTGTTAATAATAACTTTTGTTGTTGTTTGTTTGATTTTCAGGCTCTTCAGCGAAGGCTCTTGTCAGTCTGAGAGGTAAGAATAGATCTGTGTAATTATTTTAAATGATTTAACTGAACAGATGTATAAGATGATGTTTATGGGTTACAGAGGGAAGTCTCTCCAACACCTTAAATGAGAAAAACATTCTGTCGAAATCCCAGAACACACGAGGAAGGAGCAGCTACACGACTATGGAAACGGTGAGAAACTTTATTTACATATTAAATAATACAAGCAAATTAACAACTCAAACTGCCTTTTAAAGCAGCAATAATGTAAATAAAATATTCTCTATAACACCGAGACAACTGCACTCGGACATCACAAAAAGGCAGCATCCTGTAACGTCCCTGTGTGTGACGTCCCTGTGTGTGACGTGTGTGTGACGCCCCTGTGTGTGACGTCCCTGTGTGTGACGTCCCTGTGTGTGACGCCCCTGTGTGTGACGTCCCTCTCTGTGGCGTCCCTGTGTGTGACGCCCCTGTGTGTGTGACGTCCCTGTGTGTGACGTCCCTGTGTGTGACGCCCCTGTGTGTGACGTCCCTCTCTGTGGCGTCCCTGTGTGTGACGTCCCTGCGTGTGACACGTCCCTGCGTGTGTGACGTCCCTGCATGTGTGACGTCCCTGCGTTTGCCGTCCCTGTGTGTGTGACGTCCCTTTGTGTGTGACGTCCCTGCGTGTGTGACGCCCCTGCGTGTGACGCCCCTGCGTGTGACGCCCCTGCGTGTGACGCCCCTGCGTGTGACGTCCCTGCGTGTGACGCCCTGCGTGTGACGTGCTGTGACGCCCCTGCGTGTGACGTCCCTGTCTGTGACGCCCCTGCGTGTGACGCCCCTGCGTGTGACGCCCCTGCGTGTGACGCCCCTGCGTGTGACGTCCCTGTTGTGTCGCCCCTGCGTGTGACGTCCCTGCGTGTGGCGTCCCTGCGTGTGGCGTCCCTGCGTGTGGCGTCCCTGCGTGTGGCGTCCCTGCGTGTGGCGTCCCTGCGTGTGGCGTCCCTGCGTGTGGCGTCCCTGCGTGTGACGTCCCTGCTGTCGTCCTTGTGACGTCCCTGCGTGTGGCGTCCCTGCGTGTGGCGTCCCTCTCGTTCCCTGCCTGCGTGTGCGTCCCTGCGTGTGACGCCCCCCGTGTGCGCCCGCCCAACCCCGCGCCCCCTGTGTGTGACGCCCCTGTGGCGTCCCTCTCTCCGCCGCGTAAACGTCCCGGTAATGTCCGGTCTGTTTCCTCCGTGTTTAACTCCCCTGTGTGTACGCCCCCTGTGTGTCAGCGTGTGTAATCTGTTTAACACCGCACCAAATAAAACAAATAAAAATAATAAATAAAACAAAAAAAAATATAAAACAATTTGTAAAAGCTTGAACACAATAGTTGAATGTATAAATAAATAAAAATAATAGATGAAAACAAATTGTAAAAAGCTCTACAAATAAAGTTGAATGTAAATATAGAGGTTTCTGTATGAATCCACACCAGCTTCTTACTCTCCGCTCCTAACTGAACTTTAACCTTTACTTTCGGGAATCCACATCATGTCCACGCACGGGAAAACGTTCACTACTGTGGTGAAACATCTCCGAGACCATTCTGAGAAATGGAATGAGATCCAGTTCAGTAGTAACATGTGGAAAATGGAGTGAATATTTTCTAAATATACATGTTTTTTCTTTTGGACATTAAAGCCGACGAGAAGCTCAAAGAGAAGTCGTTTTTCCTCTGAAGACGAGGAGCATTCTCTCAGCTCCAGATCCCCCCGGAGGAGCCAGAGGGTCACTACACTTCCTCAAGTCAGACGCTTTTTGGATTGAACAAAGAATCTCAGAGTTTTTCAGTTGAATGTTTTGATCATTTTTTTCTCTTTCTGCAGAAACTCGCGACCGTCACGACTCCAGATAAAAAAACCTCGCAGAAGATCGGACTGAGATTACGCAATCTGCTCAAACTTCCTAAAGCACACAAATGGTGCATCTACGAGTGGTTTTACTCCAACATCGACAGGTCAGCAGTGCAGCGCCGCGTAGTCCCGAGTAGTGCAGCGTCGTGTAGTCCCGCGTAGTGCAGCGTCGTGTAGTCCCGAGTAGTGCAGCGTCGTGTAGTCCCGAGTAGTGCAGCGTCGTGTAGTCCCGCGTAGTGCCGAGTAGTCCCGCGTAGTGCCACGTAGTGCAGCGTAGTGCCACGTAGTGCCGAGTAGTCCCGCGTAGTGCCACGTAGTGCAGCGTAGTGCCACGTAGTGCCGAGTAGTCCCGCGAGTGCAGTAGTCCCGCGTAGTGCC
>JACRUU010000007.1:34972970-34977970 GCA_030449085.1 Kryptopterus vitreolus | reverse complement strand
TGTGTCTGTGTGTGTGTGTGTGTGTGTGTGTGTGTGTGTGTGTGTCTGTGTGTGTGTGTGTGTGTGTGTGTGTGTCTGTGTGTGTGTGTGTGTGTGTGTCTGTCTGTGTGTGTGTGTGTGTCATGTGTGTGTGTGTGTGTGTGTGTGTGAGTGAGTGTCTTATGTCTCTATCTGTGAGTGTGTGTGTGTGTTGTGTGTGTATGTCTGTGTGTGTGTGTGTGTGTCTGTGTGTGTGTGTCTGTGTGTGTGTGTGTGTATGTCTGTGTGTGTCTGTCTGTCTGTGCTGTGTGTGTGCTGATGTGTGTGTGTGTGTGTGTGTGTGAGAGTGTATGTGTGTGTGTGTGTGTGAGTGGATTTGTCTCTATGTGTGTGTGTGTGTGGATGTAGTGTCTGTGAGTGTCTGTGTGTGTGTGTGTGTGTGTGTGTGTGTGTGTGTGTGTGTGTGTGTGTGTGTGTGGTGTGGTTGTAAAGTGTCTTAACTTTATACCAGAATTATTCTATATACTTTGTTATTATAAATCCTCTATAATGAACCACACGTTTAAAATCTGTTGTGTTTTTGTGACACTGATACACAATTACACTGTTATTATTATTATTATCATGTTCCTACACATTTTGGAAAATTATAAAATATAACTTGTGGGATTATTATGAAATAAAATGTGTGAAAATTGTGTTTCCATAATATTAGGTTTTCTACAATATACATTTTATTAGTAAAAATATATTTCATTAAACAAAGTTGTTAAACATCTACACTTTTTTGTGTGTGTGTGTGTCCCCCCCAAAAAAAGTTGCTTCCAGGACAACGTTGAGATCCACGTGGCACACATCCAGAGCGGCCTGAGTCAGCTGGGGAACCTGCACGCGTTCTCCGCAAACAACACCAACAGGACGTGACCCCAAAATCCAGCGTGAAGCAGACGGAGCTTCACCCACCCCCCCCCCCCCCCTCCCCCGAGGAGCCATTTATAAACCCGCAAATGTCTTAAACACGCCAACAAGAGGCGTCCCAGCGCATTGTTATTGTTTCTTTTCTGTTTCTCCAGGAGAACGGTGCGTCTCTCACCTTCAGCCGTTCACTTTCACTTCCCTTTTACTGCAGTTTTCACACTTCAAGTTTCTTATTTATTTTATTATTTTTTTGCTTCCTCTCTAAAACATGTAAAGGGAAGCAGAATTTCACGCGTCTGACTGATTTAGATTGTGGAATGTGTATATTGTAGATAATTGTACAGTTTATCGACACGTCGTGCTTCTACTTATGGACATTTTGTAAGTACTTTTAAATATTTTTGTAAAAAAAAAAGAAATAAAAAGGGCCGGCTGTGTAAATGCGAACCATCGCTCACTTTCACCTTTTACATTTCACCAATACCTTTTTCATTGTGGTGGGATTTTATGATCAATCGTTTCTACAGTTTTTTTATTATTATTATTATTATTTAACTGGTATGTTTAAATGTTTGTGTGTTTGTACACACATTTCTGTTCATTTCTAATCGCACCCGTACAAAATGGCTTTCCTGGTTTTTGTAAAAAAAAAAAAAGTCGGATACACGTTCCATGTACACACACCGTTTTCTCTTTTATGAGTTTTTTCCAACAGTAACATAGTGAAACTATTTATAAAAATAAATAATTGATTGAAATGTAAAAAAAAAACGCTCTGTTTTTCTTTCCTAATAAAGTGTAAGATTGTTTATATAAAGGCGTTTAATCCGGCCAGCGCTTCTTTCTCCCAGTCAGAGTCGGAGTCGGAGAAGTCGCCGGTGTCGCTGCTGGTGATGGGGGAGAAGTCGTGTGGAGGACGAGTGACCTGCAGGGGCGGAGAACGCTTCGGGATGAAGCTGAGCTGCGGCGGGACCGGAGGTATGACCACGCGCATGTCCGGTCCGATGGTCCTGTTCGGAGGGAAATTGTCGTAGTCTACAAACAAGGGCGGTGTCAGGGAGGTGTCGGGTTTGGTCCCGTGTCCTCCTGCCGCCCTGTGGTACTGGTTCAGGTCGTCCTTTTTCCCCTGGTCCGCTCTGATCCGGTCCTCGCTTACGTTACCCAACAAGCAGGACATGGGCTCGTAGCCTCGGGGCGCTTGACCCGGCATCCCTCTCCGCTCCTGGCCTGGATGAGGGACGGTGCTCCTCAGCTCCGGACCCAGCTGGTCGTGTTGAACGCAGTAAGGAACCGGCGCTCTGCTCGTGATGATCGGAACCCCTGCTTTGGGTTTCACCGGGACCGGGGCTCCGACTTGACGCCGTGATTTGGCGCGTCGGTTTTGGAACCAAACCTGCATTTTGAGAAATTATTTACATTAAAATGTATATAAAGAAAATGACACACACACACACACACACACACACACACACACACACACACTAATCCCTCGCTATACAAGAGTTCCACTTTATTTTTAATTGGAACTAATTTGCGACTTTTCCTTGATGTGTTATTGAGTGTTAATTACTATAAATGCGATGTTTACACATAATTCATCTTGCTATATACATGTAAGTGTGTGTGTGTGTGTGTGTGTGTGTGTTTGGGGATGATTCACGTCTTAAACAATAAATAAAACACATTTTTGGGTTTGGTGTTCGTGTATCGCGTGTTATCGTTCATTGCGGGTGGTTTTAGATCGCAGCCCACAGCGGTGTATTTTTGATACATTGCTGGTTCTAATCTCGGATTCTCTTAAGGAGGAAATTGACGGATCCTGGATTTCTGGAGAGATGGAGATCTGTTCATCAGTGTTTCTCCCCGAGCTCAGAAAGTGTCTCACCTGGATCCGAGATTCCGGTAATCCAGTCAGAGCCTCCAGTCTCTCCCGCAGGTAAATATCCGGGTACTTCGTGTCCGAGTAGATCTTCTCCAGAACCTCGATCTGCTGCTGGCTGAAGTTTGTTCTTTTCCTGCGGTGTGTCAGAAACGTCGCGCTGTCCATCACCGGCCTGCTGCTCTTCACCAACACTGCTGTGTCATAAACACTGTAATCTGTCAATACAAACACATAAACACTGTCATCTGTCAATACAAACACATAAACAATGTCAATACACATAAACACTGTCATCTGTCAACACTACAATAAACACTGTCATCACAAACATAAACACTGTCATCTGTCAATACAAACATACAACATGTCACTGTCAACACAATAAACACTGTCATCAACATAACACTGTCATCTGTCATACAAACAAACAAACACTGTCATAAACATAAACACTGTCATCTGTCAATACAAACAAACAAACACTGTCATCTGTCAATACAAACAAACTGTCAAACACTATGTCATCTGTCAACATACACTGTCATCTGTCAATACAAACATATAAACACTGTCATCTGTCAATACAAACACAAACATATAAACACATAAACATATAAACACTGTCATCTGTCAATACAAACATAAACACTGTCATCTGTCAATACAAACATATAAACACTGTCATCTGTCAATACAAACATAAACAAACACTGTCATCTGTCAAACATATAAACACTGTCATCTGTCAATACAAACACAAACATATAAACACTGTCATCTGTCAATACAAACACAAACATATAAACACTGTCATCTGTCAATACAAACACATAACATAAAACACATAAACATCACATCCTGTCATCTGTCAATACAAACACAAACAATCACTGTCATCTGTCAATACAAACATAAAACATATAAACACTGTCATCTGTCAATACAAACATATAAACATATAAACACTGTCATCTGTCAATACAAACATATAAACATATAAACATAAACATAAACACTGTCATCTGTCAATACAAACATATAAACATATAAACACTGTCATCTGTCAATACAAACACATAAACATAAACACTGTCATCTGTCAATACAAACACAAACATGTCATCTGTCAATACAAACATATAAACACTGTCATCTGTCAATACAAACACAACATGTCATCTGTCAAACAAACATATATCTGTCAACAAACAAAAAATATAAACACTGTCATCTGTCAATACAAACACAAACATATAAACATATATCTGTCAACACTGTCATCTGTCAATACAAACATATAAACATAACATGTCATCTGTCAAACACTATAAACAAACACTGTCATCTGTCAACATAACATAAACACTGTCATCTGTCAAACAAACTAAACATGTCATCTGTCAACACAAACATATAAACACTGTCATCTGTCAACACAAACACATATCTGTCAACATATAAACACACAAACATATAAACACTGTCATCTGTCAACACTACTGTCAACACATATAACATATAAACACTAAACTAAACACTGTCATCTGTCAATACACAAACATATAAACATGTCAAAACATATAAACACTGTCATCTGTCAACACAAACAAAACACTGTCATCTGTCATCAACAAACAAACACTGTCAATCACTAAACATGTCATCTGTCAACACAAACATGTCATCTAAACACACAAACATATAAACACTGTATCTGTCATCACAAAAACATATAAACACTGTCATCTGTCAATACAAACACAAACATATAAACACTGTCATCTGTCAATACAAACACAAACATATAAACACATAAACACTGTCATCTGTCAACACAAACACATAAACATATAAACACTGTCATCTGTCAACACAAACACATAAACATATAAACACTGCCATCTGTCAACATCATATCAACACATAAACTGTCATCTGTCAACACAAACACAAACATATATACTCTGTCAACACAAACACAAACACTCATCTGTCAACACAAGCATAAACATATAAACACTGTAATCTGTCAACACAAACACAAACAAATAAACACTGTCAATCAACACAAACACTGTAATCGGTCAACACAAACATATGTAATCTGTCGTCAACACAAACACTGTAATCTGTCAACACAAACAATAAACACTGTAATCTGTAATAAACACAAACACTGTAATCTGTAATTATAAACACAAACACACAAACACTGTAATCT
>JACRUU010000007.1:34945470-34967970 GCA_030449085.1 Kryptopterus vitreolus | reverse complement strand
GTTGTTTATGAATGTTGTTTGTGAATGTTTGTTGTTTGTGAATGTTGAATGTTGTTTGTGAATGTTGTTTGTTTGTTTGTGATTGTTGTTTGTGTGATGTTGTTTGTTTTGTTGGTTTATGGAAAGTTGTTGTGTTTGTGAATGTTGTTGTTTGTGAATGTTTGTTGTTTGTTGATGTTTTTGTGAATTGTTGTTTGTTACATTTGTTTGTGAATGTGTTTTGTTTGTGATGTTGTTGTGTTGTTTGTTTGTGTTTGTGATTGTTTGTTTGTTGTTTGTGTTTGTTGTTTGTGTTGTTGTGCCTGTTGTTTGTTGAATGTTGTTTGTGATTGTTGTTTGTTGTTTTGTTGTTTGTTGTTGTGTGTTTGTTTGTTGTTTGTGAATGTTGTTTGTGAATGTTGTTTGTTGTTTGTGAATGTTTGTTGTGAATGTTGTTTGTGAATGTTGTTTGTTGTTTGTGAATGTTGTTTGTTGTTTGTGAATGTTGTTTGTGAATGTTGTTTGTGAATGTTGTTTGTGATTGTTGTTTGTTGTTTGTGAATGTTGTTTGTGAATGTTGTTTGTTGTTGTTTGTGATTGTTGTTTGTTGTTTGTGAATGTTGTTTGTGAATGTTGTTTGTGAATGTTGTTTGTTGTTTGTGAATGTTGTTTGTTGTTTGTGTGTTGTTTGTGAATGTTGTTTGTTGTTTGTGATTGTTGTTTGTGAATGTTGTTTGTTGTTTGTGAATGTTGTTTGTGTATGTTGTTTATTTTGGAATGTTGTTTGATGTGTTGTGAATAGTGTATTGTTTGTGAGTGTTTGTGTTTGTGAAAGGTTTGTTGCTGTTGTTGTTGTTTGTGAATGTTGTGTTTGTTTGTGAATGTTGTTTGTTGTTTGTGAATGTTGTTTGTGAATGTTTGTTGTTTGTGAATGTTGTTTTTGTGAATGTTGTTTGTTCCTCGTGATTGTTTAGTGTTTTAAAGGTAAACGTTTGGAGTTTATTTGTGAATTTGTAGAATTAAATTAAATTAACGAATTAATTATTAATTATTATTAAATGAATGAATTGAATTAAATTAAACACGAATCTTTGTTTATTTGAGAATTTGTGAGTTTTCATTAAATGTGAAATAAAATCATTACAAATAAAGATTTAAAAAATAATTTATTTCATACACGAGTTTCACAATTTCAGTAATGAATTAATTTTTGCGTAATATTCTAATTTATTGAGATTTTAAATGATATTATAATAATGTAGGATACCGAAGAAAAGTGTAAACAATTATTATAGACGTAAACAATTTAGAACATTTTTATGACGTGCAGAAGAGACTGCGTGACGTGACTGTGACGTGACATGACTGTGTGACGTGACATGACTGTGTGGCGTGACATGACTGTGACATGACGTGACGTGACTGCGTGACGTGACTGTGTGCCTGCGTGACTGTGACTGACGTGACGTGACTGTGACGTGACTGTGTGACGTGACTGTGTGACGTGACTGTGTGACGTGACTGCGTGACTGACGTGACTGTGTGACGTGACTGTGTGACGTGACGTGACTGCGTGACGTGACTGTGTGACGTGACTGTGACGTGACTGTGTGACGTGACTGTGACGTGACGTGACATGACGTGTGTGTGACGTGACTGTGTGACATGACGTGACTGTGTGACGTGACTGTGACATGACGTGACTGTGACATGACGTGACTGTCTATCTCTCTCTCTCTCTGTGCACCGGTCGTCCTGTAACGTTCCCCCAGACAGCAGACAGACAGGAGGAAAATCCCCACTACACGTTTACGTCTCCTAATCTGCCTGTAACGCCTAAACATCTGATCGTGTGAGGAACGCGAACTCCAACACTCGCGGTGTGAGCGGGTTATTTATCGCCTGTAGGTGTGAGGGGACGCGAACACATGTTCTGCTGTCGGGTCACCGCGACCCAAAACATCTCTCTCTCTATCTCCCCCTCTTTTTTCCCTTATGAACCCCTTACAATTTCACTCATAACATTTGTATCTCTCTCTCTCGCTGTCTCTCTGTCCGTCTCTCTCTCGCTCTGTCTCTCTCTCTCGTCTCGCTCTCTCTCTCTCTCTCTGTCTCTCTGTCCTCTCTCTCTCTCGCTCTCTCTCGCTCTGTCTCTCTCTCCGCTCTGTCTCTCTCTCACTCTCTCTCTGTCTCTCTGTCCGTCTCTCTCTCTCTCTGTCTCTGTCCGTCTCTCTCGTCCGTCTCTCTCTCTCTCTCGCTACTCTGTCTCTCTGTCCATCTCTCATCCTCTCTCTGTCCGTCTCTCTCTGTGGCTCTGTCCATCTCTCACCCTCCCTCTCTCACTGTGTGTCTCTGTCCATCTCTCACCCGCTCTCACGACGGAGGAGAAAACACGAGGAGACACGACGGCACAAAATTCCACACTTTATTCACTTCATCATAACGAAGAGCCGGAAAGGAGAATTTTTCCAGACGAAACCCACATCCTGTTCTGTTCAAGTCCCATTGTCCTGCGTCCTGTAGGGGATCAGAGCACAGGATCAGCCATCATACTGTCCATGGAGCAGAGAGGGTTTAAGGGCCACACTTAAGGGCCCAAGAGTGGCAGCATGGCAATACAGGGGTTTGAACAAACATCCTTCTGGTCAATAAACAAAAGCCATCCCTTCTTTATTTCTTCTTTCCTTTCGGGCTCTCTTCCTTTCCATCCTCGTTTCTCCCTTTCCTCTCTCTCTCTCTTCTCTCTCTCTCCACCTCTCTCTCGCGACCATCCTTCCCTTTTCTCTCTCTCTCTCTCCTCCCCACGAGACCCCCACCATCCTTCCCTTTTCTCTCTCTCTCCTCTCTCCCCACCATCCTTCCCTTTTCTCTCCTCTCTCCCCACCAAAGCAGGGAAAGGGGAAGAGAGAGAAGAAACAAATGAAGCCAAGAGAGAGAAGAAAAGCAAAAAAACCTCCCGAAAGGGGGGAGAGAGGAGCTCCAAAAAGAAGGAAAGGGGAGAGAGAGAGAATGAGAGTCCGTGAAAGAAAAAAAGAAAGAAAAGAAGGAAAGGGGAGACGAGAAGAAGAGAAAGACACAAAAGAGGAAAGTCGAAGAGAAGGAAGGCTCTCTCCCCACCATCCTTCCCTTCTCTCTCTCTCTCCTCTCTCCCCACCATCCTTCCCTTTTCTCTCTCAAAAGAATCCCTTCTCTCCTTCCATCCTCCCTCCCTACCATCCTTCCCTTTTCTCTCTCTCCTCTCTCTCTTCCCTCGATCTCTCCCACCATCCTTCCCTTTTCTCTCTCTCTCTCTCTCTCCCTCCTCTCCTCCTTTTCTCTCTCTCTCCACCCTTCCTTTTCTCTCTCTCTCCTTCTCTCTCCCTCCCCACCATCCTTCTCCCTCTTCTCCCTCCCTCTCTCTCTCTCCCTCTCCCCACCCTTCCCTTTTCTCTCTTCTCTTCTGTCTCCCTCATCCTCCTCCCTTTTCTCTCTCTCTCCCACCATCCTTCCCTTTCTCTCTCTCCTTCTCTCCCTCCCCACCATCCTTCCCTTTTCTCTCTCTCTCTCCTTCTCTCCTCTCTCTCTTCTCTCTCTCTCCCTCCCTCCCTACCATCCTTCCCTTTTCTCTCTCTCCTCTCCCTCCCCCCCACCCTATCTCTCTCCTCTCTCTCCTTCCTTCTCCCTCTCTTCTCTCCTCTCTCTCCCCCACCTTCCTTGCCCTCTCCCCTCTCCCTCTATCTTTCTCCCATCCCTTGCCTTTCTCCCTTCTCCCACCAATCCTTCCCTTTTTTCTCCCTCTCTCTCCTCTCCATCCTTCCCTTCCTTATTTCCCTCCCCACCATCATTCCCCTCTTTCTTTCCCCCTTTCCTTTTATCTTCTTTCTTTTTCTTTTCAGCACACAGTATGAGTCATGAAAACGCCCCTGGAGATCAGAGGGTTAAGGGCCTTGCTGAAGGGCCCAATAGTGACGTCTTGGCCATACCGGGGCTAAAACCCAACAACCTTGTGATCAGTAAGGGTTAATTCAGAGTGTTTGAAGTGTGGTTGATGGTGCACTTCGCACCTCGTTTGATTTCTGCAGACGCAGACGGTGGACATTGTCTTTTACAGACGCCGTCCGTCTGGTGAACGTCACACAGAACCGTCTCACACGAGATGAGAATCTGAGGAGAAACAAAACAACATTTAACATCTAATAAATCTTCATATCGGATTATAAATGAAGATAAAACGTCACCTGATCACGAAGCGGCACGTCGTCTTTAATAAAGGTGAACATCTCGATCTGGAAGCGTCTGACGTGATTCGGGAAACGAACCCGGGCGTCTGGACTGACGGGATAGAACACGATCCGGTACTGATCTCCCGGATTTGCACAGCTAGTCATAAAACACCCGATCAATACCGTCATCCCGAGAGGAATTCCCAATCCTGCACAGCTGTGTGTGTGTGTGTGTGTGTGTGTGTGTGTGTGTGTGTGTGTGTGTCACCCCCGTTCACTATGAGATCCCAGTTCAGCACCGTGTCTCTGTGTTGAGTGGAGGCCCAGCAGTTCTCCAGGACCAGTTCGATCTGCGGGTCGATGGACTGCAGAAGCTCCACCTCGAAGAACAGAGGACGCTTTAAATACTGTATCAGCGGATAATCTTCCTCCGAGAAGAAGGATGTATAGGAAGCGTCTGGGAGAGAAAAGATCAGTGTTAACTCGTGTGTGTGTGTGTGTGTGTGTGTGTGTGTGTGTGTGTGTGCACAATTGTATGTTTTTTAGCAGGTGTGTATATGTGAACATATGGTGTTTTTATATATATATATATATAATATATATAGATATATCTATATATATACATATATATATATACCTATATATATATACATATATATATACATACACACACACACACACACACACACACACACACACACACACACACACACACACACACACACACACGTGGTGTGCACAATATATGTTTTGTGGTGGAGAATTTGGTTAAATTTAGATATAATTTAAAGGAAATTAATTATTATTATTATTATTATTATTATTATTCAGAAGGTGGTAAAGGGTTCGAGGTCAGACTTTGGGAATAAAGCCTATAAAGCGCTGCACCTTGAGCGAGTCGCATCCGGACTTGCAGTTCTCCAAATCCAGGATGTGCTCGGATCTCTGCGGCTTGTGGCGCGCTGGTGAAGCCCACAGCGAGGGTCCTGCTGATCTTATAATTACACACCACCCGAACCCTGAGCATCAAATAAACACATTAATCTCTGCAGAAAGGAGGGAAGATGGAGTTAGAACAGATATAAATGTGGTGCAGCACCGATATTCCAGCTCATTTATCGTAGAGTTTTGGAACATCTGGCCTGCAGCTGCATCGTCACCCATAGAGATCCTGTTCTGATACGTCATGATGCCATCGTGGAACTGGAACAGAGATACATGTGTGTGTGTGTGTGTGTGTAAGGAGGAAAGGAGGGGTGTGGGTGAACAGGAGGGGTGTGTGTGTGTGTGTGTGTGTGTGTGTGTGAGAGGAGGAACGGGAGGTGAGTGTGTGTGTGTGTGTGTGTGTGTGTGTGTGTGTGTGTGTGTGTGTGTTGTGTGTTGGGAATGTGGAGGTGTGTGTGTGTGTGTGTGTGTGTGTGTGTGGAATGTGGAGGTGTGTGTGTGTGTGGTGTGTGTGTGTGTGTGTGTGTGTGTGTGTGTATACGGACCGTCCTGGTGGTGTGGCAGCTGTTTACGTTGAAGGAGAAGTAAGCGAAGCGGTCGTTACTGAAGGCGGGTTTACACGAGCGATCCCGGAGCGTTAACTGACTCGGGATCATCTGGGCTGCAGATTCCACCTTCACGATGAGCGCCATCATGGATCCGTTGGGAAAACATTCTGATGATGTTCATTTTCCCAAACATGAGGTGAAATGAAAAAAAGTTTCAGGAATGTTTACACTAAACAACTTTATGTATAGAGATGAGGAGGATGTGAGGAGATTTGGGTGATAGGGGGCGCTCTTGCTCAGAACAGCACCGGTTACACGCTCCTGTTTAGCACAGTGACTTATGAAGCTCGGTGCTTCTTATGACTGTGTGTGAAGCCCTGTGCTGCCATCTGCTGGTCATTCATTCATTCATTCATCTTCTAGCGCTTTATCCGATCTTCCCTCGGGTCACGGGGAGTCTGTGTCTATCTCAGGCGTCTATGGGTATTAAGGCAGGATACACCCTGGATGGAATGCCAACCCATCGCAGGGCACACACACACACACACACACACACACACACACACACACACACACACACACATTCATACACTAGGAACAATTTTTCCAAGGTGCCAATCAACCTACCGTGCATGTTTTTGGACCGGGGGAGGAAACCGGAGAACCCGGAGAAAAACCCCCCTGAGACACGGGGAGAACATGCACAAACTCCACACACACACATGGCCGAGACGGGAATCGAACCCGGATCCTGGAGGTGTGAGGCGAACGTGCTAAACACTAAACCACCGTGCTCCGCCATCTGCTGGTGTGGTACAAAATTAATTTTCACATTTTTGGATAAAACCTCAGTTTTGATGTAAATATGGAGATGGATTTGTAATAATAAATAATAATATAATCAGTATTTCTGCATCGACACACCGATGAGTTCCGCTTTCTCAGCATCGGAATCACACGAGTCTACAACACCAACCGTCTACAACCACACCAACCGTCTACACCACCAACCGTCTACACCACCCATTTACACCACCAACCGTCTACAACCACACCAACCGTCTACAACCACACCAACCGCTCACCACGTGGTGCACCAATGGGCACACAAGTAGCCCTAAGGAGCACATGAGTAGCTCTCAGGCTTGCTATAAAAAGTGCCACACCATCAGTGAGATGCTCTACAATGTAAAATGTAGTTAACCACGTTGATAGTTACTGTTAGAAATCACAAGCGCATTCACATAGATCCGAGTATCATTACAATAAATAATAATATATAGAACACAAATTTTATTTCAGAGGAGTATTTCAAAACTGGTAGCCCTTTATATGACTCACCATGTAGTAGCCTCAGTTACACAAAAGTTGGTGATCCCTGGTCTACTACAACACCCACCGTTACCAACCGTCTACAACCACACCAACCGTCTACACCACCACCGTCTACCAACCAACCGTCTACACCACCAACCGTCTACAACCACACCAACCGTCTACACCACCACCGTCTACAACCGTCTACACCACCACACCAACCGTCTACACCACCAACCGTCTACACCACCAACCGTCTACACCACCCATTTACACCACCAACCGTCTACAACCACACCAACCGTCTACAACCACACCAACCGTCTACACCACCCAGTTACACCACCAACCGTCTACAACCACACCAACCGTCTACACCACCCAGTTACACCAGCACCGTCTACACCACCACACCAACCGTCTACAACCACACCAACCGTCTACAACCACACCAACCGTCTACAACCACACCAACCGTCTACACCACCCATTTACACCAGCAACCGTCTACAACCACACCAACCGTCTACACCACCAACCGTCTACAACCACACCAACCGTCTACACCACCCATTTACACCACCAACCGTTACACCACACGTACACCACCACCACCGTCTACAACCACAGTCTACACCACCGTCTACAACCGTCCGTTACACCAACCACCAACCGTCTACACCACCACCGTCTACCCACCCATTTACACCACCAACCGTCTACAACCACACCAACCGTCTACAACCACACCAACCGTCTACAACCACACCAACCGTCTACACCCACACCAACCGTCTACAACCCACAACCCGGTGTGTAATGTAATGATTATATACAAAATCAACCCATCCATGTTTCTGTCGATTCATCCATCAATTCACAAATAAATCCACTGATCCATAAATTTCCACATAAAACAATCCGTCCATCATTTAGAACACTGAACACTGAACACGGTCTCGTTTAAGCACATTCTAACTTTCAGCATCATAAACTGAAGTCTGTGAGATGAT
Source organism: Kryptopterus vitreolus (assembly GCA_030449085.1). NCBI lineage: Eukaryota > Metazoa > Chordata > Actinopteri > Siluriformes > Siluridae > Kryptopterus > Kryptopterus vitreolus. Next base: position 34,959,966 of record JACRUU010000007.1, on the reverse strand, counting down.
GTGAGGAAGGAACCTTGAGAGGAACCCTGAGAGGAACCTTGAGAGGAACCCTGAGAGGAACCCTGAGAGGAACCCTGAGAGGAACCCTGAGAGGAACCCTGAGAGGAACCCTGAGAGGAACCCTGAGAGGAACCCTGAGAGGAACCCTGAGAGGAACCTTGAGAGGAACCCTGAGAAACCCGTCTTTATTCCTTCTCTTTATGAAGATCCAGAACAAATGCAGAAGGAAATCAGACTGTAATGAAGATCCAAAATAAAACATACCAGTCATGATTAATGGAAAAGTGCAAGCCAAGGAGAAGTTCTGCAATTGCCAGTTTTTGTAGGATATCACTAAATCAATGCGAGCTCTCAGTGACGCCGTCTCGGCTTTCTGTCAACAAGAAAACACACTCCGAAAAAACACAACACACACAAAAACACAAACTAATAAAGTAAACACATTCTGTACCTCTACCGCCACGTCCTGAGCCAGGAAAGGTACAGTCATATATACATGAGTCCCGTTTTCCCGCCCGCTGTACTCCTTATACACATCCGCTGTGAGGTCACGCCTTCCGACTCTCACACTGTACTTTATTCCCCTTTTCCCAAATCCAATCAGAACGTAAAAGTTCTTCTCATCACACGTTCCCTGTGTAGTAAGTGTAGCTGTGGAGATACACAAGAAATATATCCATCCATCCATCTATCAATTAATCCATCCACCAGCCCAAGCACCCACTCATCCATTCATAATCTATCCATCTACTATCCCTCTCTCCACCTACTTCATATAAATCAAACTATAAATTATCCATTATACAACTTAACCATTCTTCTATCCATCCATCCATCCATCTATCCCCCTTTAATTCATCCATCACTCAATTCAGAAATGAATGAATTCCTCGCGTTAAGGCGGTGATACTTACAGGAGTCTCTGCGAGTCGTTTCCACCACAGCGGAGTGAGAAAACGGAGTGTATTCAGGAAGAACTAATAACCCGAATGTGAGTGAGAGAGTGTAGACGATGTTCATCGGTGTGATGTTCTGTAATAAAGAGGAGGATGAAGAGTCACGCTGCGTTTCTCCCTTTCAAACAGCCTAATTCACTGTGATACACCAGAACACATCACACATCATTCATCACACATCACACATCATTCATCACATCACACATCATTCATCACACATCACACATCATTCATCACACATCACACATCATTCATCACATCACACATCATTCATCATTCATTCATCACACATCATTCATCATCATTCATCACACATCATCACATCACACATTCATCACACATCACTCATCATTCATCACACACACACACATCATTCACACATCACACATCACACATCATTCATCACACAAACACATCATTCATCACACATCATTCATCACACATCACACATCATTCATCACACATCACACATCATTCATCACACATCACACATCATTCATCACACATCACACATCATTCATCACACATCACACATCATTCATCACACATCACATCATCATCATCATCATCACACATCATTCATCACAACACATCATTCATCACACACATCACACATCATCACACATCATCACACATCACACAATCACACATCATTCACACATCACTCATCATCACATCACACACACAACACATCATCACACAACACATCACACAAAAGCATCACACACAACATCATCATCACACATCACTCACATCATCACCATCACACATCATTCACACACATCACACATCATTCATCACACATCACTCATCATTCATCACATCACACATCATTCATCACACATCACACATCATTCATCACACATCACACATCATTCATCACACATCACACATCACACATCATTCACACATCAGATCATTCATCACACAAACACATCATTCCTCACACATCATTCATCACACAACACACATCACACATCACACATCATCATCACACAAACATCATCATTCATCACAAATCATTCATCACAGCATCATTCATCACACACATCATTCATCACACAAACACATCACACACACATCATTCATCACACATCACATCATCATTCATCATCATTCATCACACATCATTCATCACACATCATTCATCATTCATCACACATCACTCATCATTCATCACACATCATTCATCATTCATCACACATCACTCATCATTCATCACACATCATTCATCATTCATCACACATCACTCATCATTCATCACACATCACACATCATCATCACACATCACACATCATCATCACATCATTCATCACACATCACACATCATTCATCACACATCATTCATCACACATCATTCATCACACAAACACATCACACATCACACATCACACATCATTCACATCACACATCACACATCATTCATCACATCATTCATCACACATCACTCATCATTCATCACACATCACACTCATCATCACACATCACACATCATCACACATCACACATCATCATCATCATCATCATCACACATCACATCATCATTCATCACACATCACACATCATCATCACGCATCATCACACATCATTCATCACACATCATCATCATCACACATCATTCATCACACATCATTCATCACACACACTCATTCATCACACATCATTCACACACATCACATCATCATCATCACACATCACTCATCATTCATCACACATCACACATCATCACATCACACATCATTCACATCACACACACATCACATCACACATCATCACATCACACATCACACACATCACACACATCATCACATCATCACACATCACACATCATTCATCACACAAACACATCATTCATCACACATCACATCAAACACATCATTCATCACACATCACACATCATTCATCACACAAACACATCATTCATCACACATCACACATCATTCATCACACATCACACATCATTCATCACAAACACATCATTCATCACGCATCACTCATCACACAAACACATCATCATCATCACACATCATTCACATCATTCATCACACATCACTCATCACACAAACACATCATTCATCACACACACATCATTCATCACACATCACACACACATCACACATTCATCACAAACACATCACACATCATCATCACGCATCATTCATCACACAAACACATCATTCATCACATCAACACATCATTCATCACGCATCATTCATCACACATCATTCATCACACACACATCATCATCACACATCATCACACAAACACATCATTCATCACACATCATTCATCACACATCATTCATCACGCATCATTCATCACACAAACACATCATTCATCACACAAACACATCATTCATCACACATCATTCATCACATTCACGCATCATTCATCACACATCATTCATCACACATCAAACACATCATTCATCACACATCATTCATCACACACATTCATCACGCATCATTCATCACACAAACACATCATTCATCACACGCAAACACATCATTCATCACACATCATTCATCATCACGCATCATTCATCACACATCATTCATCACACAAACACATCATTCATTACACAAACACATCATTCATCACACAAACACATCATTCATCACACAAACACAACACACATCATTCATTACACAAACACATCATTCATTACACAAACACATCATTCATCACACAAACACATCATTCATCACGCATCATTCATCACACATCATTCATTACACAAACACATCATTCATTACACAAACACATCATTCATCACACACACATCATTCATCACACAAACACATCATCATCACACATCACACATCACACACACACATCATCAGGCACACACATCACACACACAAACACATCATTCATCACACAAACACACACATCATTCATCACACAAACACATCATTCATCACACACACACACATCATTCATCACACAAACACATCACACAACACACACAGGCACATCATTCATCACACAAACACATCACACAAAGCAGATTCATTCATCACACAGCACACATCATCATCATCATCACATCATGCATCATTCATCACACATCATTCATCACACAAACACATTCACACACAGCATCATTCATCACACAAACACATCATCCATCACACAAACACATCATTCATCACGCATCATTCATCACACCTCATTCATCACACAAACACATCATTCACACATCATTCATCACACACACACATCATTCACACACATCATTCATCACACATCATTCAACACATCATTCATCACATCACACATCATTCATCACACATCATTCATCACACAAACACATCATTCATCACACATCATTCATCACACATCATTCATCACACATCATTCATCACACAAACACATCATTCATCACCATCATTCAACACACATCATTCACAAACACATCATTCATTACACAAACACATCATTCATCACACAAACACATCACACAAACAGATTCATTCATCACACAAACACATCATTCATCACACATACATCATTCATCACACATCATTCACCACATTTCAAAACCACACAAACCACATCATTCATCACACACACACACATCATTCATCACACATCATTTATCACGCATCATTCATCACACATCATTCATTACACAAACACATCACCACATCACATCACACACACACAAACACATCATTCATTACACAAACACATCATTCATTACACAAACACATCATTCATTACACAAACACATCATTCATTACACAAACACATCATTCATTACACAAACACATCATTCATTACACAAACACATCATTCATTACACAAACACATCATTCATTACACAAACACATCATCACATCACACATCATTCATCACACATCATTCATCACACAAACACATCATTCACCACACAAACACATCATTCACCACACAAACACATCATTCATCACACAAACACATCACACAAACAGATTCATTCATCACACAAACACATCATTCAATCACAATCACACAAACACCTCAATCATTACAAAATCATGTCATTAATCACACAGATAGACAATTAATCATACAAACATATCAATAATCACACAAACCCTGACTGAAGTGAGCTGAAAGGAAATATGATCCAACATTGACATTTTTTCTACTGAAGCCAATAACAGCTTTATGGAGGGCACAAGTGTGTGTGTGAGCGTGAGAGTGTGTGTGAGAGTGAGAGAGAGAGAAAGAGAGTGTGAGAGAGTGAGTGTGTGTGAGAGTGTGTGCGAGAGTGTGTGCGAGAGAGTGTGCGAGAGAGTGTGCGAGAGAGTGTGCGAGAGAGTGTGCGAGAGAGTGTGCGAGAGAGTGTGCGAGAGAGTGTGCGAGAGAGTGTGCGAGAGAGAGTGCGAGAGAGAGTGTGTGCGAGAGAGTGTGCGAGAGAGAGTGCGAGAGAGAGTGCGAGAGTGTGCGAGAGAGAGAGTGCGAGAGAGAGTGCGAGAGAGAGTGCGAGAGAGTGCGAGAGAGTGTGCGAGAGAGTGTGCGAGAGAGTGGAGTGTGTGCGAGAGAGTGTGCGAGAGAGTGTGCGAGAGTGAGAGACAGTGTGAGAGTGTGTACGAGAGAGTGCAAAAGAGTGCGAGAGAGTGCGTGAGAGTGTGTGAGTGAGAGACAGTGTGTGAGAGTGTGTGCGAGAGAGTGCGAGAGAGTGTGTGAGAGTGTGTGCGAGAGTGTGTGCGAGAGAGAGACAGTGTGTGAGAGTGAGAGAGAGTGTGGAGAGGAGAGAGGTGTGTGAGTGTTGACGAGAGAGAGGACAGTGTGTGAGAGTGTGTGTGAGTGTGTGCGAGAGAGAGAGACAGTGTGTGAGAGTGCGAGAGAGTGTGTGAGAGTGAGAGAGAGTGTGTGAGAGTGAGAGAGAGTGTGTGAGAGTGTGTGAGAGAGAGTGCGAGAGTGAGAGACAGTGTGTGAGAGTGTGTTGGTAGAGAGTGTGTGAGAAGTGATGCCGTGGTGTGAGAGTGTGTGAGAGAGAGTGCGAGAGAGAGAGACAGTGTGTGAGAGAGTGTGAGAGTGTGTGAGAGTGGTGCGAGTGTGTGCGAGAGTGTGTGAGAGTGAGAGACAGTGTGTGAGAGTGAGAGTGTGAGAGTGAGAGAGAGTGTGCGAGAGACAGTGTGAGAGAGTGCGAGAGAGTGTGCGAGAGAGAGAGACAGTGTGTGAGTGTGCGAGAGTGAGAGACAGTGTGTGAGAGTGAGAGAGAGTGTGTGAGTGTGTGCGAGAGAGTGCGAGAGACAGTGTGCGAGAGTGAGAGACAGTGTGTGAGAGTGTGTGAGAGTGTGTGAGAGTGTGTGAGAGTGTGTGAGAGTGTGTGCGAGAGAGTATGAGAAAGTGTGTGCACGCGTGAGTGAGTGAATGAGAGAGAGAGAGTGTGAGAGTGTGAGAGAGAGAGAGAGAGTGTGTGAGAGTGTGTGTGTGTGTGAAAGTGTGTGAGTGTGTGAGAGTGTGTGCGCGCGTGAGTGAGTGAATGTGCATGAGAAAAACGTGAGAAAATAAACATGGAAAGGAAAGGATGAAAGAGAAAAGGGACAGAAGAAAAAGATAGAACGACAAAAGCAAAGGCAGACAGACGGAGAGACGGCAAGAAAAAGAAAGGAAAAGAAAATAAAGGAAGGAGGAAAAAACTCTTTGTGGAATTCCCATCCTGGAGAAACTTGTGATGGTGATGATCCTGGAATCCAGATCCAGGAATTGTGGTGTGTAGTAAAGACTTACCCTGATGCGGACGGCGGGGTCGGAGAAGGGCACGTGGACGCTGAAAGCCCTGGAGCCGTTTGGGAAAGCGATGCTCCTGCAGGTGGAAGCCTTTAGCATTGGCCTCGTTCACACTCATCACTCCGGTGGACAGCGTAACGTTCAGCAGCTCCACGTCAGGAAGGAAAAAACCCAGCATGATATGAAAGATTCCCGAGTCTGCGCTGGTGTCTGGGAAAGATCAGGGATTTATTTCACCGCTGCAGTTCTCGTTGTTATAATGTACAGATTTCTATAAAGAGTTGTTTACAGTCTGTAATGAAGAGCGGCCGAGGTGCTGCTGGGGTGATTATGGGATAATGCACTTTATATCTGGTGAGTTCAGGCTTCACTCCTTCTTTCCACAGCATTTCCAGCATGGGTTCGATACTGTAGGTCACATGGTACACATTATCCAGGACGGTACTCTGCAAAGGGAAAACATTTTATTTCATCAGTAACAATTTCTTATAATATATTGATCACATTAAGGAAGGAGTCTCCAGTGTGAATCAGGCAACAATGAAACACACAAGAGAATTTCCAAGGTTCAAGAAATAATCCAAGATATTTTCTATTAAATGTTCTTTCACACAATGTATTCTAAACAATTTAAAGATAAACAAGTGAACCGACTAGTTTTGTGTAAATTAACAATTGAATTACTTTGAGTTTATTTTGTTGAATTGCATTGATGAAGTCATTGTTTGCAATAAAAACTTGAGAGAAAATCCTCATTGTTCACTGAACAATGTTGTCATTGAAAATCCTTAAATTATATTAATAAAGAACATGAAATCCTCATTGTTCCCACTAGAGGGCGACGTATCACTTTTGGGGAAACAATCAAGACAAATAAATACAGGATTCGATCAATGTGCTTGAAATATTTCTCATCCTATTGGCAAATTCATGACGTTTTAGAGAAGAGAAACATGACCAACCTTATAATATCCATCTGGTCCACCGATAGGTAATGAAATGATGATCTGGAGCTCGGTGGTGGTCATGGTGTAACCCTTATCGTCCATCTCGGTTTGACTGAGTCTCTTTCCATTGATTCCCATAAACATCTCGAGGATCTGGTGCTCGGGATCCGTTTTCAGAGCCATGATGTAATGGGGCATGTACCATGTGATGAGGTCGCTTGTAAAATGGAGTCCACCTGGGAAATAAAAGATGGTCTCGTCCCGTACACACACACACACACACACACACACACCTCGAATCCCTGAAAGCGTAAACAGGATCCATTTACGTACCGGTGGGACAAACAGCAGTGCTGTCGATAATCGTTACAGACCACGCCCTCTTTACGTACGTGCTCACTTGCAAGAACTCCATTTGCACGCCGTTCACCTGGGAGACAAGAATCAGTAGCAGAACGCACACACACACACGTACACACACACACACACGTACACACACACACACACACTTACGTCGTCAGTGTACGTTTCAGGTGTGTTATAGGGACTCCGCAGCACCAGGCGTGTAGGAGTCATCCACACACCATAACCTGCTTTCTGAGCGTCCTCTAAAATCATCGCCTTTTCTTTGGGTGTGTAAAACACCATCCTCCAAATATTACTCAGAGTGTCGGAGGCCTGCTGAGAGAAGAATTAACGGGAGACAAACCTGAACAATTACACACACAAATAATCATACACACAATTATAAGCAGATTTTATACTCCCTTCCATATGCATTATCTGGACACCCCGTGTGATTCCCACCAACCCCCAAAATTCCCACCAATCCCACCGACCCCATGCAATTCCCACTAAAAAGCCCTCCGTCCCCTGACCGATTCTCACCAATCCCCTCCCGACCCCATCCAATTCCCACCAATCCCCGTGACCCCCCACCCCCCCCGCCAACCCCCCAATCCCCCGTCCCCCGCCCGTTTCCCAACAAATTCCCCCGGCCCCGTTCAATTCCCACCAATCCCCCCTGTAGAAAATGACCCTGAGAAATTGTGAATAATCTGCTCCTGAGTAATAATGACCGATCCTGTCCCTACTTTGTGTAATTATGGATGAAACTGACTCTTATAGTAACTTTATAAAATCCGGCCCGATCCGCGAGGAATTCCCGAGTAAATCACAACATTCCTACAGAATATTTGGAAAATCCTAATCACATCCAAAGGGGTTTGGATGGAAAAACAAACAATAAAAAACAAAAACAAGTCAAATGTGTGTGTGTGTGTGTGTGTGTGTGTGTGCGTGTGTATGAGATGTGTTTACGATTCACAGAGAATTTAAATGAATGGAGAGGAAGAAAAATACAATTATTTTGTGTCAAAAACACAATAAACATCGTTACATTACCTGTTGATCAGCAGAGATTCCCGACATTGCGTCTCCGAGCTGTGTGTGTATATTTATATCATGATGCACTCGGTCAACAGAAACCTTACAAAACAAAGGTGGATTAAATCTCATATTAATATTAATATGTGGTTTTAAAAACAATTCAGAGGAAATAAATGAAGCCAATTTCTATAAATATGGTTAAAGTTTAAAGAGAAATTCTCGTCTCCTCGTAAACAAAACAATCGTTAAACAAATCCGTTATATTTCTGATATTCGGTTAAAGCTTGTGATTAAACACGTCCTTAAAGGTTCCGTTCCTGATTTTAAATGGGGATTAGTGGGAGACCAGTGGGAGACCAGTGGGAGACCAGTGGGTGACCAGTGGGAGACCAGTGGGAGACCAGTGAGAGAGGTGTTGGCCTCTGCACAAGATCTCACGTTCAAATCCCACCAACAAGCTACTATTAGTGGGCCCTTGAGCAAGGCCCTTAACCCTCTGTTATAAGTCGCTCTGGATAAGGGCATCTACTACATGCTAGAAATGTAAACAATAATTCCCACAGACTTATATAAACATGTTATTTCTGACTTTTTGCAGGTATTTCAGGGAATGTGGATTTTTTTTCTCAGTGGAAAAACAAAAACATGTGAAATTTGATGTTTTTTTTTTAATTATTATTATTATTTTTTTTTTGATCCCGGGAGTGAAAAGTTTTTACCTCCATGAAATTCCGTTCACAGAAAATCTCACGTGAAACCCAGTGATTATATTCACACGTCTGTTCCACCTCGAGAACCTCAGACGTCTGATCCGTGCTCAGCTGCAGGCGAAGTCCGATATCAAACACGGCATCCGCCTGAGGATCAACAACAACAACAACAACAACAAACAAACAAACAGCAGGTGAGGTGAAGGATCAGGAAAGACGAGTGAAATCATCACAACACTGGTGATCAAATCTCAGTACTTTATTATGAATAAAGCAACTCAGCAGTGACGTGTAGAGTCTCGTATTTCCCCACGGATCCGTCTCAATACTGTAACCACACCCGACCGCCAACGCCTCCGTCAACTGCACCACCTCCGACCCGTCTACAGGATTATAAACAACAAATAAATACACACATATACACACTCACACACACTCACACATGCGCTCACAACACACTCTCACATACACTCTCTCACACAACCGCCAACGCCTCCGTCAACTGCACCACCTCCGACCCGTCTACAGGATTATAAACAACAAATAAATACACACAGATACACACTCACACACACTCACACATGCGCTCAAACACACTCTCACATACACTCTCTCACACAACCGCCAACGCCTCCGTCAACTGCACCACCTCCGACCCGTCAACAGGATTATAAACAACACAAATCAAATCAATCAATAAAAACACACACACACTCACACACACTCACTCTCACACTCACTCTCACACTCACTCTAGCACTCACACTCACACTCACACTCACACTCACACACACTCTCACACACACACACTCACACACACACGCACACACACACACGCACTCACACACACACACTCACACACACACACGCACACATCACACACACTCACACTCTCACACTCACTCTCACACTCACTCTCACACTCACTCTCACACTCACTCTCACACTCACTCTCACACTCTCACACTCACACTCACTCTCACACTCACACTCTCACGCACGCACACGCGCACACTCACACACGCACACTCACGCACACACACGCACACGCACACACTCACGCACACGCACACACCACCGCACACTCACACACGCACACTCACTCACGCACACTCACACACGCACACGCACACACACGCACACTCACACACGCACACTCACTCACACGCACTCACACGCACTCACACGCACTCACACGCACTCACACACACACTTTGTTAAAGACCTGTTAATTCCATGTTTTTATTTACTGTAATAATCGACTCCAGTTTTCTGGGAAAACGTTCCTTCAGGGTTTCAGAAATAACCTTCCTAATGTGGATTTATTCCTTAATAAAATCTCGGAGCGTTCAGGAGGCGGGAATTACACTTCATACCGAAATGGATCCGTTTATTTAGGATTCTATTCTTCCTCAAAAAGATCTCAGATCTCGTTATGTCTGTCAACATACAACTGATTCTAGACCTGCTCTTATCCTGATCTTTAAAAGGAAAGACAAGAAACACAAAGCATTGAGAACTGTACCAGAGTCAGTCAGATCCCATTCCACTCCCATTCTAACACACTGTTTCTCCATCAGCGGACATGTAATATCTCCAACACGGAGAAATCAGTGTCGAGTCTTTACTGATCTCAGATCAGTTCATGTTCAGCAGAAATTCCTCCTCCTCCTCCTCCTCTTCCTCCTCATCCTCCTCCTCATCCTCCTCCTCCTCATCTCCACTGCTGGTGTTTTTCTCCCTCATCTTTCTGAGTCTCAAAATACTCAGATTTACTCCAAAGTCACTCCAAGATTTCTCTAAATACACTTCTTTATATTTTTGTTTTGTGCTCCGTAAAGCTGCTCTGTATGGAGATCATTTCCACACTGAAAGTGAAATACAGCTGTATTGGTTTGTGATGTTTATATTTGTGTAAATATAAACCTTTACATGTGTATTGTATACACTGCTCTCACTGACAGTGTTACTGTTTACATGTACATTCTGCACATTTCACTTTTTATCACTTCTGCTCGATTTGTTCTTTTGCACAACAGCCAAACTGTGTTACAACGTTTATAATACTTTGCACTACATCACAGTGACGGTCGTTGTGTTTTATCTTATTTTATGTTGTGTAATGTTGTTGTGCACTGTCTCGTGTTGTCAACACAGTCTTGTTGTGTCTTTGCGCTGTTTGCACTCGGTTGCACACGATGCACTTTATGTAACTAGGACAAACTTAGTCTCGTCCTCAGCGTTGTGTTCTTGTAGCTCTATGTTGTGTTATATGTTGTTTTGTGTAGCACCAGGGTCGTTGTCTCATTTCACTGTGTACACAGTCAGATATATGTGGTTATAATGACTATAAAACCTCTTGACATGACTTACATAATGAAGGTTTGAGTTCAGAAATACTCACTGATTGCTTGGATTTCGAGTTTCCTTCCTAAAGACAGAGATTTGTCCAGAGAAAGCTTCATAACGTTTCCCAGACACTCCAAAGTCAATCCATGTCCTGCAATTACAGTCACAATAGTGCTCGTGGGGAATGAGTGTGTAAGAAAACAACACACACACACACACACACACACACACACACAAACACACACACACACACACACACACACACACACACACACACACACACACACACACACACACACACACACGTAACTTACGTTGACTGAAAGCTTCACTGCCAAGCACAATCCACACGATCCACAGGGCACTAAAGGAAACACGGAGCTCACTCAGTACCCCTTATAACACCCTTAATACGCATCTTATTCCAGAGGACTTACCATAATGTATAGAAAGGTGCCATAATGCTGAATAGACCTGCGTATGTAGTGTGTAGAGAAAGACACTTCCACAGGCCGACACTCAATATCTCACTCAATATCATCAGATTCTTTATCTATAAAACAGAAATGTGTTTTTCTGTGACGGACAGAATTTATAGAAAAGAACCAGAATCGAGATTAAAGGTGGTGTTGAGAAGATTTTCTCCCACAAAGTAAAGCCACTCCCGGCATTCCCAGGTGATCTTAATGACCCTGATAGTCATCAGGAAAGGCTGCAGGAACGACTGGTGACCAGGAGAGGGCGCACAAGAGGAGAGGAGAGAGAAAACACACACACACAAACACACACAAATGGTGCTTTGAATGCAGGTTCGCTCACACCTCCAGGGTCGGGGTTCGATTCCCGCCTCCGCCATGTGTGTGTGTGTGGAGTTTGCATGTTCTCCCCGTGTCTCAGGGGTTTTCTCCGGTTTCCTCTCCGGTACAAAAACATGCACGATAGGTTAATTGGAAAACCTTGAAAAATTGTTCCATATGTGTGTGTGTGTGTGTGTGTGTGTGTGAGAGATACCTGAAGAAGCCTGAGATAGGCACATGTTCCCCCCGAACCCGAGGGATGAAGACGGATAAAGCGGTAGAAGATGAATGAATGAATAAAAGGATGAATGAATGTAACCACGCGTTATAAACAGTCATTTTTAGACCCTTGATAAAATATCACTCCAGTAAAAATGCTCCCTTTAAACTTCCAACTGAGTAAAAGTACAAAATTATTCACCTTTAAATGTACTTAAGTATTTAATTCACTATGATTTATTGTTGTTATGAAGTTCATATGAACATTTTTGTCATATAATCGAAAAGACTTTGATATTGGTGGATTACTGCATGCTCGACCAGATCCATTTTTAATCCACTCATAAATAAAACAGAAAGTAAAAGAGATTTGTCTGTGAAACAGAAATACTTCAGTACAGATGGAAAAAAGTGACTAAAGTACAGTAATGAACCCACAGTGTGAATTTAACAAACTAATAAATATGAAGCAGTTTGAAATAAAAGTCGTGTAGTGAAGATTCTGTTATATGTTATAATGAGTGATTATTCTATATTATGTATAATTATAGACTGTGATATTTTGAGTGAATCAGAGACAGTTAAATTACAATTTTATTTTTCATAAGAAATCATTTACATTCAACAAAAAGATGAAAATCATTGAGGAATTAAAGTGGGAGGTGAAAACCGGACGTTAATATCCTCTCCTCACTTTCTCCTCACAGTCCACTATGGTTTGGTTTAAACTCAGTCTGGCGTCTGTAAAGTCCGCCTTGATTTCCAGCGCTTTGTTGAAATCGCGTTCGGCGTCTCCGAAGAAACCTGCAGGAAGAAATGAAACGTTTTATTAGTAATAAAAGTGAAAGATCCTGAAGTTTCACTCCTTTAAAAACAGACAGAATCGTCTGTTAAACATGACGAAGCTTCACACACACACACACACACACACACACACACACACACACACTCGTCCTGACAGTCCTGCGTTCCTTCTGACACACTGCTGGAGATGATCTTCACGAGTCTGAGACGGTCTTGTTCATCCCAGTGCAGCTGATTATGATTTAGGTGCAGTGAGTGGGCGTGTCATTACGTCATACATCACACATCAGGACTAAACGTGGAATGTGATGTCAGAGGTGTGAGTAATGCAGTACAAACACATCCTTATATTAATTATATACTAATTACTGAAGTCATTATTTTTACTTCTGCTTCATTTTCACACAATTTCACACATTTTATTTTACACTTATATTTTATAAATATACTCCTTATTTCATTTCACATCGTTTTCATTCAAAACCCTCTCCAGATAAACGTCTCCACACACACGACACACACACACACACACCACACACACACACACGACACACACACACACGACACACACACACACACACACACACACACACACACA
>JACRUU010000007.1:34905470-34940470 GCA_030449085.1 Kryptopterus vitreolus | reverse complement strand
GCAGTTTGCTCATGAGGAGTGGGCCAAAATACCTGCTGAGAGGTGCAGATGTCTCATTGACAGTTACAGGAAGCGTTTGATTGCAGTGATTGCCTCAAAAGGTTGCGCAACAAAATATTAAGTTAGGGGTACCATCATTTTTGTCCATGCCTGTTTCATGAGTTTATTTTTTTACATAATTCTGTTGAAGCATGGTTGAAAAACAATGTCTGACTTTCATTGGTTAACATTTATAGAATTTTTATTTATTATTACTTTTGTCAGATTAAAGTTATTTCTGTGACCATTGTGACTTTTTCTTTCATTGACCAAAGGGTACCAACAATTTTGTCCACGTCTGTAAACACACACTACAGCGAGGATGTAACCAGTGGTGTTGTTGGTGTTGTTACTCAAAAACAAGTGATAAAAGTGATTATTTACACACACATTTCTATAAATTTAATCATCAGCGACTAAACTTTTATCCTTTATGCTGTTTTTCCTTTATATTACTTTTATACTTTTGAAACCAGAACTTTTACACTTTTATTTGAATAAAAAGCTTGACAGAGAGTCTTTATAAAGTCTGGTATTTACACTTCTCCCTGAGGAATGAATGTAAACACTTTTCACTCCGGAGTGTGACGTGGATTTCTGTATTAAACACTGAATCAGGTGTTTACACCGTCCATCGTGTAAAGAGAATAAACAGATGTATAAATGATGATGCATGCAGTAAATATATATATAAATATAGAGAGAAAAATAGAGTTTATACCCAGTCTATATCGTATCAGTCCTCGGTTATAATACGCCACTTCAAACTGACTGTTGGCTTTAATAGCTGAGCTGTAATCGTCCATGGCTTCGTAAAAATCGACGCGGAAGTACTTCACCTGCCCGCGGTTATTGTAGGCAAGGGCGAGGTCGTGACCGTCACGCCGTCTGGAATGTAAATAAAAACACAGATTTGCAGTGCATTTCTTTAATCTTCTGTTATTTTGTAACTCATTACTGCAATCATTCAGATTTCTCTTTTATTAAATAATAGCCTGAAATATCACATGGATAAAAGTGTTCAGAAACTCCCGAGAATGTATTTCACAGCGCCTTTGGTGGAAATGACACACGATTTTGGGGTTTGAAGCCCCGAGTCTGTGGCCATGTCTGTGTCCATGTCTGTAACCGTGTCCGTGTCTGTGTCCGTGTCTGTGTCCATGTCTGTAACCGTGTCCGTGTCTGTGTCCGTGTCTGTGTCCATGTCTGTAACCGTGTCCGTAACCGTGTCTGTAACAGTGTCCGTGTCTGTAACCGTGTCTGTAACCATGTCCACGTCTGTAACCGTGTCCGTGTCTATGTCCGTAACCGTGTCCGTAACCGCGTCTGTAACCGTGTCCGTGTCTATGTCCGTAACCGTGTCCGTAACCGTGCCTGTAACCGTGTCCGTGTCTGTAACCGTGTCCGTGTCCGTGTAACCGTGTCCGTGTAACCGTGTCCGTGTCTGTAACCGTGTCCGTGTCTGTAACCGTGTCCGTGTCTGATACCATGCCTGTGTCCGTGTCTGTAACCGTGTCCGTAACAGCGTCCGTGTCTGTAACAGCGTCCATGTCTGTAACCGTGTCTGTAACCGCGTCCGTGTCCGTGTCTGAAACCGTGCCTGTGTTTGTAACCGTGTCTGTGACCGTGTCCATGTCTGTAACCGTGTCCGTGACCGCGTCCGTGTCTGTGACCGTGCCTGTGTATGTAACCGCGTCCGTGTCCGTGTCTGTGACCGCGTCTGTAACCGTGTCCGAGTCTGTGTCCGTGTATGTAACCGTGTCCGTGTCTGTGTCCGTGACCGTGTCTGTATCCGTGTCCGTGACCGTGTGATTAGAGGAAATGTCATGCAGGTAGGTGAACCGTCAGACCAGAATGAGTTCCTCAGCTCTGTTTTTAATGAGGATCTCTGTACTTAATAAAAACGCCGGCGGAACACGATGCTGCCACCACCATGCTTCACTGTTTAAACATAACATTTAGAAACTGTTCAATCACACCAAATAATCTTCTTCCACACAGTCTGAGTCCTTCAGGTTCCTACAACAGGATCTCATGGGTTTCTGCAACAAGGAGAAGATCCCATATCAATATGATCCAGTATCAATATGATAAGATCCGGTATTAATAAGATCCAGTATTAATAAGATAAGGGAGGGGGTGGCTCAGTGGTCTAAGGCGCTGGGCTGCTGATCGGAAGATCCGGGTTTCGAGCCCCGGTATGGCCAAGCTGCCGCCCTTGGGTCCTTGAGCAAGACCCTTAACTCTCTGTGCTCCAGGGGGCGCCGTATCATTGCCGACCCTGCGCTCTGACCCCAAATACCAACATCAAGCTGGGATATGCGAAGAAAAGAATTTCACTGTGCTTTAATGTTTATGTGACAAATAAAGGATTATTATTATTATTATATTATTAAGATCCAGTATTAATAAGATCCGGTATTAATAAGATCCAGTATTAATAAGATCCAGTATTAATAAGATCCAGTATTAATAAGATCCAGTAATAATAAGATCCAGTATTAATAAGATCCGGTATTAATAAGATCCAGTATTAATAAGATCCAGTATTAATAAGATCCAGTATTAATAAGATCCAGTATCAACACTCTGCAATAAAACCCGGATTGGTGGAACTCCATCTGAGAACGAGGGAGGTCTCAGTGTGATTCAGTGCAGCAGTGATTCAGTCTAGACAGACAGGCAGACAGACAGATAGTGTAGACAGACAGACAGTGTAGACAGACAGACAGACAGACACGTGTAGACAGACAGACAGTGTAGACAGGTGTAGACAGACAGACAGACAGTTTATACATAGACAGACATTGTAGACAGACACAGATACAGACAGACAGTGTAGACAGACAGTGTAGACAGACAGACAGACAGACAGGTGTAGACAGACAGAAGACAGTTTTACAGACAGTACAGTGTAGACAGACAGACAGTGTAGACAGGTGTAGACAGGTTGTAGACAGTGTACAGACAGACAGACAGTGTAGACAGACAGTGTAGACAGACAGACAGACAGACAATGTAGACAGACAGACAGACAGACAGACTGACAGTGTAGACAGGTGTAGACAGACAGATAGACAGTGTAGACAGGTGTAGACAGACAATGTAGACAGGTGTAGACAGGCAGTGTAGACAGGTGTAGACAGAAGACAGACAGACTGTGTAGACAGGTGTAGACAGACAGTGTAGACAGGTGTAGACAGACAATGTAGACAGTGTAGACAGTGTAGACAGACAGACAGACAGTGTAGACAGACAGACAGACAGACAGTGTAGACAGGTGTAGACAGACAGACAGTGTAGACAGGTGTAGACAGACAGAGAGTGTAGACAGGTGTAGACAGACAGACAGTGTAGACAGGTGTAGACAGACAGACAGTGTAGACAGGTGTAGACAGACAGTGTAGACAGGTGTAGACAGTGTAGACAGACAGTGTAGACAGGTGTAGACAGACAGACAGGTGTAGACAGACAGACAGTGTAGACAGACAGACAGACAGTGTAGACAGGTGTAGACAGACAGACAGTGTAGACAGGTGTAGACAGACAGAGAGTGTAGACAGGTGTAGACAGGTGTTGTTAGACACAGACAGTGTAGACAGGGTAGACGACAGACTGTGTAGACAGGTGTAGACAGACAGTGTAGACAGTGTAGACAGGTGTAGACAGGGGACAGTGTAGACAGTTGTGACAGTGTAGACAGACAGACAGTGTAGACAGGTGTACAGTGTACAGACAGACAGTGTGTGTAGACAGACAGTGTACAGTGTAGACAGTGTACAGACAGTGTAGACAGGTGTAGACAGACAGTGTAGACAGGTGTAGACAGACAGACAGTGTAGACAGGTGTAGACAGTGTAGACAGGTGCAGACAGACAGACAGTGTAGACAGTGTAGACAGACAGACAGTGTAGACAGGTGTAGACAGACAGACAGTGTAGACAGGTGTAGACAGGTGTACAGACAGACAGTGTAGACAGGTGTAGACAGTGTAGACAGGTGTACAGTGTAGACAGTGTAGACAGGTGTAGACAGACAGACAGACAGTGTAGACAGACAGACAGGTGTAGACAGTGTAGACAGACAGGTGTAGACAGTGTAGACAGACAGACAGACAGACAGGATTATTTACCCAGATGTTGTGCAGATGTTGATGAATTGTGTGTATAAATCCTCGGCGCGCTTAAAATGTTTGTTGTTGAATTCTTTATTGGCTTCATTCAGAATCTGTTCATTAAACTCCATCTGTCTGTGTTTATAAACAAATAAACAAATAAACAACCTCTATTTATTCTTCCTGTATTCTCTCTCTCTCTCTCTCTCTCTCTCTCTCTCTCTCTCTCTCTCTCTCTCTCTCTCTCTCTCTCTCTCTCTCTCTCTCTCTCTGTGTGTCCGTGCATTCTCTCCCGTGTGCGCCCTCTAGCGACCAGGAGACGCACTACTGTAACACACATACAGTCTCTCTCTCTCTCCCTGTGTGCATTCTGTCCCGTGTGCGCCCCCTAGCGATCAGACTAACTGTAACACATACAGTATTTATCTCTCTCTCTCCCTCCCTCTCTCTCTCTCTCTCTCCCACCCTCTCTCTCTCTCTCTCTCTCTCTCCTCCTCTCTCTCTCTCTCTCTTTCTCTCTCTCCGCTCTCCTCTCCTCTCTCTCTCTCCCCCTCTCTCCCCTCTCTCTCTCTCTCTCTCTCTCACACTCTCTCTCTCTCTCTCTTTCTCTCTGAACTTGTGCTTTGATGTTGTTTGTTTTCTCCTGAAACATGTGACTGGGATCAGCAGTGTACAGGAACTCTGAATGTGTGCTGCGGTATCTCTCACCCACACGTCACCACCACCACCACCAGCTCCACCACCTCCACCACCAGCACCAGCACGTCTCACCCACACGTCACCACCACCACCACCACCAGCACCACCACCTCCACCCCACAGCACCATCACACACATCATCCACCACCACCACCACCACCAGCTCCACCACCCACCACCAGCACCAGCACGTCTCACCCACACGTCACCACCACCACCACCACCAGCACACCACCACCACCACCAGCACCAGCACGTCACCAGCACCACCACCACCCCCACACCACCAGCACACCACCCCCCACCCACACACCACCACCACCCACCACCACCACCACCACACCACGCACCCGTCTCACCCACACATCACCTGTTTGTCCTGAACCTCCTACAGACCCAGGATCAGAATCAGGATCAGGATCAGGATCAGGATCAGGATCAGGATCAGGATCAGGATCAGGATCAGGATCAGGATCAGGATCAGGAGTTTGTGATGTTCAGGTTTCAGCTGAAGAGAAAATTTCATTCTGAGCATTAAAAGAAATCAGAGAGGAGTTTTTTGTGTGTAAAATTCCACACTCTCGATCCTCCTGTACATATACTTATTTATTGATATATATGAAAATATATTTATATATTTATCTCATTATACAGAGTTTATTTTAGTTTTATCAGGTGATTTTATTTTTATTTGAAATGATTTTACTGATCGGAAGATCCGGGTTCGAGCCCCGGTTTGGCCAAGCTGCCACCCTTGGGTCCTTGAGCAAGACCCTTAACCCTCTGTGCTCCAGGGGGCGCCGTTTCATGGCTGACCCTGCGCTCTGACCCCAAACTACCAACATCAAACTGCGATATGCGAAGAAAAGAATTTCACTGTGCTGTTTATGTTTATGTGATAAATAAAGGATTATTATTATTATATTATTATTATTATTTATTGCCTGCTGAAGAAACTGAACTCACAAAACTGTCATGAGTTATAAATTTATGGATATACAGCAAGTAAAAGCATAACATTATGACATTATAATAGTATGGCATTATAACATTATGACATTATAATAGTATGGCATTATAACATTATGACATTATAATAGTATGGCATTGTAACATTATGACATTATAATAGTATGGCATTATAACATTATGACATTATACAATTAAATGTTGACATTATGAAGTTACAACATTATAACATTATTACATTATACCATTATGACATTATAACATTATGACGCTATGACATAATAGCATTATAACATTGATATGATATATGATGATATATGATTTATGATAAATGATGATATATGATATATATGATTTATGATATGATAATTGGGGATATATGATATATGATTTATATGATGATATATGATTTATATGATGATATATGATTTATATTATGATATATAAATATACGATATGATTTGTAATGATATATGATTTATGATATATAAGATATATGATATGATTTATATGATGATATATGCTTTATATGATGATATATGATTTTCCTGCTCTGCCTATAGCTTCTGCTGCTGTCCTGGCCTCTGCTTTGATAATCTGTGGCTTTTTGCTCTGCTACCTCCCTCTCTGCTCTGCGCTGCTGCTGCTCTCTGCTTTCTTGCTCTCTCCTCTCTCTGATGATATATGCTTTGATGATCTCTGATATGATATATGATCATGCCTTGATTTCCTCCGATGATCGATCTGCTTTATATGATATATGATATGATCCTTTGATATATGATTTATGATATGATATATGTCGATATGATGATATATGTTTATTCTGATATATGATTTTGATTTCTGATATATGATGATGATATATGATTTATGATATGATATATAAGATATATGATATGATTTATGATGATATGATTTATGATGATATATGATTTATGATATGATATATAAGATATATGATATGATTTATGATATGATATATGATTTATGATGATATATGATTTATGATATGATATATAAGATATATGATATGATTTATGATGATATATGATTTATGATGATATATGATTTATGATATGATATATGATTTATGATATGATATATAAGATATATGATATGATTTATGATATGATATATGATTTATGATATGATATATAAGATATATGATATGATTTATGATGGTATATGATTTCTATGATTTATGAAATTTATGATTGATGATATCCGATATATGATTGATTATTTATGATGGTCTTTTATGATATGATATATAAGATCTATGCTTGATTTCTGATATGGTATGATCTGCGTTTATTCTCCACCCCTGTAATATTTGGATTGGACAGGAATTTTGCACGTCTGTATATAAATGGAAGGAGCTTCATCACGTCGGTGTCAGTCGTCTGCAGGAGCCGAGCAAGACGTTTCCCAGGAAGTGTAAAAGAACATCTCGGAACAATGAAGTCCTTCATCTGCGTTTTCCTGTCTCTTCTCTCCGTTCTCCTGCTGGATCTCTCCGCCTGCTCCGATCTCATCACTCCACACCGGAGTTTAGCACAAAGACGAAACAACGCAAATCCCCCAAATCCAGCGAGGAACCTCAATCCTGCAGGTACACTTTCATTTCCATTTCCTGCATGACATAATACACCACGTCGTCCTGACACGATCCGTCCACACCATTAATCATCACACCAGTCTCAATGCATTCTCCTCTTAATGCAATGCATTAAACAAAACACACATCATAAAAAAACACACCTTTTCTGTCTCTTTCTGAAATGTAAACGTGTTTTAATTTCATCACAGATCAGGATTTTATCTCATAAATATATCTGTAAATAAAATCTCTTTAAAGGAGAACGCCGCTGTGTTTCACTCTCTTTATCTCTCCTGCATCTGTGTTCAGCTTTATCATCATTATTACATCATTATGACATGTTTACGTCCTCACAGCAGTGAAATAAACACATTACACTAAATGTACACAAATACTTTCCTCTGTATGAGTTCTGTGTAAAAAAACTGTTCAATTTAAGGCCATTTTATTTTTTATTTAAAAAGGAATTAATTAACAATAAAAACATGACAATTATTAAAAATTCATTTAAAATGAATAAAAACAGGAATAAAAATGATTATAAATAAAATGCAGGACGTAGAAAACATCAATCATTCAGTAAATACACAACACATTTAAGGGTGAATGATCAATCTTTTACACACACTCAGAGAGAGAGAGAGAGAGAGAGAGAGAGAGAGAGAGAGAGAGAGAGAGAGAGAGAGAGAGAGAGAAGAGAAGAGAGAGAGAGAGATAATAGGACGATAGGATAGATAGAGTATAGATAGATAGATTAGAGCTAGGGATAGATAGATAGATAGATAGATAGATAGAGATTAAGAGATAGAGAGAGGGAATGGAAAGGAGAGAGGGAAAAGAGAGAGGATGAGGAATGAGAGAGAGAAGAGAGGAGCGACTGAGGGGATGAGAGAGAGGAGTTAAAAGATAGATGGAGAGAGGGAGAGATGGAGAGGGAGAGAGAGGGAAAGAGAGAGAGAGATTAAGAGAATGAGAGAGTGAGAACGAGAGAGAGAGAGAGATAGAGAGAGCGGGAGAGAGAGAGAGAGAAAGAGTGTGAGAGAGAGAAAGTGAGAGAGAGAGAGAGAGAAAAAGAGAAAGAGAGAGATTAAGAGATAAGGACGGAGAGAGGATGAGAGAGATTAGACATAGAGAGAGGGAGAGTGGGAGTGAGAGAGAGAGTGAGAGAGGGGGAGAGGGAGAGAGAGGAGGGGAGAGAGGGAGAGAGAGGGGGAGAGAGAGAGAAAAGAGATAGAGAGAGGGAGAGAGAGGATGAGGGAGGAGAGATTACGAGATAGACAGAGGGAGAGGGAGAGGAGATGAGACACACACAGGAAAATGAAGGACAGAGAGAGAGAAGAGGAGAGAGAGAGAGGGAAGGGGATTAAAAAGAGATAGATAGATGAGATGAGAGGAGGAAGAAAAGAAAAGAAAAAAAGAGAGGGAGAGAGAGGGAAAGAGAGAGAGAGAGAGAGATAGAGAGAGGGAGAAAGAGGGAAAGAGAGAGATTAAGAGATAGAGAGAGGGAGAGAGAGAGAGATTAAGAGTAGACAGAGGGGAGGAGGGAGAGAGAGAGGAGAGAGGCGGAGAGAGAGACACACACAGGGAAATGGAAGAAGAGAGAGAGAAGAGGGAGATTAAGAGATAGATTAGTTAGAGAGAGAGAGAGGGGACAGAAAACGAGGGGAAGAGCGAGAGAGAGGGGTGAGGAGATCGAAGAGGCAGAAAGAGAGAAGATTAAGAGATAGATTGTAGAGGGAGAAGAGAGAGGAGAGAGAGAGAGATAGATAGACGGGAGAGGGAGAGAGAGGAAGACACACAGTAAAATGGGGAAGATGAGAGAGAGAGGGAGGGATTTTAAGAGATAGAAGAGAGAGAGAGACGGGAGGAGGAAGGGGGGGAAAACGAGAGAGAGAGAGAGGGAGGGGTGAACACAATATAATATACATTATATACACACTATACGTTATGCTATAGTTATATAAAAATGTATATAAATGATATTTGATAAATAAAATGTATATCAGTGTGAAACACTAAAGTTATAAATAATATTTATATATTTAAATACAATAATTGTTATAAACGTTATTGCACATGTACACTACATACTATACACTACATACTATACACTACACTACACTATACACAACACACACTACACAACACAGCATACACAAACTACACACACACAACACTACACAACACAACTACACACTACACACACATACTATCACTAGACATGTAACATGACTATACAATACATACTGATACACAGTCTATACACTGTACACTCTATACACTATACACTACACACTACACAACACAAACTACATACACTATACAATAACACACAACACATACACTAATACTATCCACTATACAGCATACTATAGATATAACACGATCACTACATTATCTACACTACACTTACCAACACTATACACTACATTCTACACACTATAGACTATAGACTATACACTACATACACATACTATACACTATACACTACACACAACACTATACACTATACACTACACACTATAGACTATACACTACATACTATATACTACACACTATAGACACTACATACACTATACACTACATACTATACACTACACACTACACACTACACAACACAATCTACACAACACTACAGGACTACCACACTCTATACACTACATTCTATACACTATACACTACATACGATACACTACACACTATATACACTATACACTATACACTACATACTATACACTATACACTACATACTATACACTATACACTACATACTATATACTATACACTATACACTACATACTATACACTACACACTACACACTACACAACACAAACTACACAACACTACACACCATACACTACATACTATACACTATACACTACATACTATACACTCACACTATACACTATACACTATACACTATACATACTATACACTACATACTATACACTACACACTATAGACTATACACTACATACTACATACTATACACTATACACTACACACTATAGACTATACACTATACACTACACTATATACACTACACACTATAGACTATACACTACACACTATAGACTATACACTACACACTATAGACTATACACTACACACTATAGACTATACACTACACACTATACTATACACTATACACTACATACTATATACTACACACTATAACTATACACTACACACTATATATTATATACTATAGACTATACACTACACACTATAGACTATACACTACACACTATAGACTATACACTACACACTATAGACACATAGACTATACACTATACACACATACTATACACTACACTATACACTAAACACTACATACACACTATACATATACACACATTCTACACAACTCTACATATACACTATACACTACATACTATTACTTACACTAATACACTATAAACTATACATATACACACTATAAATTATTACTACTATATAAACTACATTATAAATTATACATACTATGATATATACACTATACACTTACACTACACCACTAAACTACATACATACATAACACAATTATACACTACACTATACACTATACATTACACTATAAAATACACACTATACACTATACCTACATTCTACATTGCACACTATACACTATACACTACACACAACATACTATACACTATACACTACATACTATACACTATACACTATACACTACACACAACACTATACAACTACACTATATACTATACACTATATATTACATACTATACACTATACACTACACTATACACTATACACACATACTATACACTATACATTACATGACTTACATACATACACTACATACTATACACTATACTACACTATTCAGACTATACTATACACTACATACTACTACATACACTACATACACACTCTATAGACTATAGACTATACACTATACACTATACACTATACACAACACAATCTACACATACTACTGCCATACACTACACCTACTACTACATACTATACACTAACAACATATACTATACACTATACACTATACACTACACACTACATACTATACACTACACATTATACACTATACACTATACATTATACACTATACATATACACTATACACTATACATTGCACACTATACACTATACACTACACACATACACTACACTACACACTACATACTATACACTATACACATACACTACACACTATACACTATACACTACATACTATACACTATACACTACATACTATACACTATTCACTACACACTATAGACTATACACTATACACTACACTACTATACACTATACACTACTATACACTATACACTACTATTCACTACACACTATACACTATACACTACACTATACACTATACACTGCATACTATACACTACACACTATACACTATACACTACACACAACACACTATACACTATACACTACACTACAATACACTATACACTATACACTATACACTACACAACACTACATACCCTATACACTACACGACACACTATACATACACTAACACTACACTATACTATTACTATACACTATACACTATACACTATACATTTACATTTACATTTGCGGTATTTAGCAGACACCCTTATCTTATCCAGGGCGACGTACAGGAAGTGCTTTAGGTCTCGCTCTAAGGATAAGATTTAGTCAAAAAAGGTAAATACAAACTGAAGTACATGAGGATAGACAGTTGCCTTTTTCTACATACTATACACTATACACTACACACAACATACTATACACTACATACTATACACTATACACATGTACACTACATACTGCATTATAATTTCTATAAAAGAGTTTATAAATGTAATTAAAATGTCATTTTACGTTGCAGATGTAGAGGATAAAGAGTTAAAATAGCCGCATGAATAAAATTCCTTTAAAGGCGTGTTTTTAATCACACTGATATTAAAATTCTTATCAGTTGTGTTTATAAACAGCAGCATGTGTTTATGACCTTTATACTAACCGTGTTTGACTTTATGTCACTAATTTATAATGCGACTTTTCCCTGTTGGTGATGCGTCGTAGCCAGAGTTAATTCCAGGTTAAACGCAGTGTATCATCATAAACACGGTGCACAGAATCTCCACGTTCCTCCCGGGAAAAGCGGCGTGTCATCGGCGCGGGAGCCGAAGAGGGAATGGGCGCCTGTCGTGTGTCGCAAAGTAGCAGCTGGTGAAGGATCGTATCCCGGTTATAAAGGACACATTACAAACAGGGAAAATTCCCTCGCAGGTTTTCCAGGAGAGAAACGATCAGTTATAACATCCACATCATCACCAGACCTTCCCGAGGAACCGCTCGTACTTCCAGAACTTTCCACTTTCACACCAGAAATCCCGTTTACGGATCAGGAAAAGTCACTCCCAGTCATTCCGCAGCAGTCTCCTGTCATTCCAGAACTTTCATTTCCCGACGCAGAGAAATCTCATGAAGGTGTGGAGAAGTCCGGAGCAAAACGCCAACCAGCGAAACCATTCCATCCAACATCACGTCCCGCCCCCCCGTCGACCCGGAAAACCTCGGCATCGCCGCCAAATCTCTCCCCGCCAAAGTCCACTGCGGCGTCCACGTCATTCCGCCAAGTCACATGGAGCGTGCGGGGGGGAGCGTCCAGTCCGACAGCGCCGCCGTATCCTAAAACGCTCTCGCCTCGGCCTCAGGCTCGGCTCAGTGCGGCGACGACAGGTACTGACACGGGGAATATCCGATCCCGGCCTCGTCACTGCCACGCTTCCCTTTCACACTAAAGGTGGATTCAGCGGCAGGATTTGTGCCGACTCAGCAATTTGATGTAAAAGTAGGCGGTGAATTTAAACAGAAAAAAAAACAGGTTATTTTTCCACTTAAATGAAGCGAATGCAGGTAAACAAAACAAACAATAAAAACAACACAAACATCAACAAAGGATAATAAGGAAAAGTACATAAATCTCGGTGTAAAGGCGAACACGATAACGATAAACACTCGATAAAACAATAAAAACAAAATTACGTAGTGATTTTTAAAAATATACGATAAAGTTGTGAAAAAACGACACCAAAAATTTAACAACAAATTCAAATGTTTCTTTTTCCGAGTTACATTTTTCCAAAAAGTGTCCGAGGCGGAATTTTATTTGAATTGACTCGTATTCGTACTTAAAACAATAAAATGTCCAACGTTTGTGTTTTTCTTTGTTTAAGTACTGAATCACCTTTAAGACATTTTCTTCTAAAAAAAAAAATGGTCAAGTTCATTTTTTTTAAAGAAATAAAATGTCACTGCATGCTAACACACTGAGGAGTATATAATATATATATATATATACACACACCACACACACACACACACACACATATATATATATATACATCCCAACGTCAGTTAAGATATCAACATGTTTATTAATTTTGTTTATTTGAAATGATAAAGTGTGATGAAGGATCTTGTTGGTTTGAGATTTCAGACGTCCTCATGAAGAAGGTTCTCGTTGGTTGTACTTTGTATTTTTTATTGCATTAGGATTTAAATCTCAGTATTATTAAACTCAGTACATCAGGAAGTGTTTCTTCTTCAGAGTAATTAAAGCTTGAGTGAATAAAGAATGTGTTTTTATAACAGTGTAATGATGTTTTGCTCTCAGCTGCGGGTTCGCACTGTCGGAGTCGGCCGCTGGACCTGGTCTTCATTATCGACAGCTCTCGCAGCGTTCGTCCAGGTGAGTTTGAGAAGGTGAAGGTCTTTCTGTCGGACATGGTGGACACCCTGGACGTGGGCGCCGACGCCACGCGGGTCGCCGTGGTGAACTACGCCAGCACCGTCAAAATCGAGTTCCTGCTGAAAGACCATCTGGAGAAGTGGAGCATGAAGCGAGCGATCGGGACGGTGGAGCCTCTGGCCGCAGGAACCATGACGGGTCTGGCCATTAAAAAAGCCATGGATGAAGCCTTCACCGTGCAGTCGGGGGCGCGGCCCAAATCGCAGAAGATCGGCAAGGTGGCCATCATCGTGACGGACGGGCGCCCGCAGGACCAGGTGGAGGAGGTGTCTGCGGCGGCGCGGGCCTCCGGGATCGAGATCTACGCCGTCGGAGTGGACCGGGCCGACATCGCCTCCCTCAAACTCATGGCCAGCAACCCGCTGGAAGATCACGTCTTCTACGTCGAAACCTACGGCGTTATCGAGAAGCTGACGTCCAAATTTCGCGAGACGCTCTGCGGTAGGAAAACGCGTCGTTTTTATCTTACAAACGGCAGCCGCGACGTGATTGGAGCGCTTTTTGGTGTAAATTGAAAATGCGGTAAATATTTATACATGTTTAACGCTGATTAGGGTTTATTCAATTCTCTTTTACTCGTTTAATTTTCACAGAAACATGGAACAATAATGTCATGTCGTGCTGATAGTCGAGTCTCAGAATTCAAATTTTGTGTTTTTGAAGTTTTGAAGCCCAATTTTATCTCTTAACTCGTCTTTTTTTTTTATTGGCGTGTGAATGATGATTTACTGATGATCATTCTTTAAGACACTCGGGGACGCAACGCCGTCTCTCCAACGCCGTCTCTCCAACGCCGTCTCTCCACGGCCTCCCGGCTCACGATGGTGTTTATTTCACACATCATCACTGTAACTCGAGTTTAACGTGTTTATTCGATACTTAAACACAATCGTTTATGAGAATATTATTAAACTTCAGTAACTATTTGACATTCTTTCTCCACAGCTGGAGGAACGCGGAGGTGAAATCGATGCATATTACAATGATTTGTGTTTAAGTGAAATCATGCGCAGGTTAATGAAACGTGTAACCGTAAGAGAGATGGTTGCAGGTTCGGATCCCTGTTCCATGGGAAATGATTGCCAGCACATTTGCGTCAGCAGCGGCTCCTCGTTTTACTGCCAGTGTCAGAGGAACTATATCTTGAACGAGGACCAGAGAACGTGTTCCCTCAAACGTAAGGATCTCCGGGACGCCGCTGCAGATTCCTCGGATCATAATCGCGCTTCTTCCTGGACCACAAGATTTCTATACAATGTATTTATAGATTTTCTTTCCATCACCAATCATTAATCGTCCAAACAAATCAATTACATCCGCAAAACACAACGACTTTATTCATGCAATTATCCAATCAGCCAATCAGAAACCAGCAGCACAAAATAACCCAAATGTGTCACGTCTAACTCTGTTTACTCTGTTTATCTAAATAAATACTTATTTATATTTATAAACTGTCACCTTCAATATAATCACCTTGTAGAGAAATACAGAATTCCTGCTGCTTCTGGAACGTGAAATCTTCTTTTCATATCAAATCCCTCTGTGATCCACTGGATCTCCAAATCGAGTAAACAATCATGTCAGACGACTTTGTGTTCATGCTGTCACACCGAGTGCACATCTGCTGACGTTCACAGGACGATGCATGTGTTATGACGTGTGAAGGTCGGTTCTCCCTGTGACTGTTCCTACAGCGTTGTGTTTCCGTCTCTCGCTGTTAGTCTCAAAACATTTTGAAATTTGGTATAAACGATTTAAAGTCCAGAAGCACGGTGGTTTAGTGTTTATTACGTTCGCCTCACACCACCAGGGTCCGGGTTCGATTCCCGTCTCGGCCATGTGTGTGTGGAGTTTGTGCATGTTCTCCCCGTGTCTCAGGGGGTTTTTCTCCGGGTTCTCCGGTTTCCTCCCCCGGTCCAAAAACATGCACGGTAGGTTGATTGGCACCTTGGAAAATTGTCCCTAATGTGTGTGTGTGTGTGTGAATGTGTGTGTGTGTGTGTGTGTCCTGTGATGGGTTGGCATTCCATACATGGTGTATCCTGCATTAATGCCCATAGACGCCTGAGATAGACACAGACTCCCCGTGACCCGAGAGAGAATTTAAATAAAGAAGATAAATAATAATAAATGAAGGGTTTAAAGGCCACAAGTTCACTCAGTACCAGTGTTTTACACATCACACTGCTGTCACGTGATTGGCTGAATGGACACTTAAATGGATTTCTTATTAAAATGGTTAATTGGTGGCGATTAAATCGAGGTCGTCGATGTTGAGATGTAAAATCTACCTCGACAGATTATTTTTAATCCAAATTAAGCAATAAGATTATTTATTTGTAGCCAAAAACTGACAGACAGAAGTAGGATTACATTTTCCCGACAGATCCCAAACGTGGTCCAGGATTTACTCTTCATTATTTTGCACGACGTCGTTAAAAATCTTTCATGACTAACCGACGTAACTTATTTATACCTTCATTAATATAAAAGCACTGCCTTTGTCATGACTCCGGAACGTCATACAAAAGTGAGATATTCCATGATTGTTTAAATGTACTCTCCAATCCGAGCACCACTACTTATGTTATTGTGCTGTTTATAACACGCTAAATCCAACAGAGTGATCCGCTGGATTCCATCCCTGATC
Organism: Kryptopterus vitreolus; assembly: GCA_030449085.1. Classification (NCBI taxonomy): domain Eukaryota; kingdom Metazoa; phylum Chordata; class Actinopteri; order Siluriformes; family Siluridae; genus Kryptopterus; species Kryptopterus vitreolus. The sequence continues at coordinate 34,923,611 of JACRUU010000007.1, read as the reverse complement.
CATCGCATGCTGTGGAATTTGGATGGATGTTCGTCCTGCACACAAAGCGTAACATTGTCCTGATGTTGGCAACGTCGTCTCGGGATTCGCACTAACGCTCCGTGTGGTTCTCTCGCGCCGTGACAGATGATGATCGAGTCCCCGGGCGATAACGCCGTGTGAAGAGCGGATCAGGATTAAAGTAGTTTGTGCACTTCAGACTTCTGTTTCTGCTCGTCACGGTGTACGAAATTCTCCATTCCAGGTGTTTCTCCGTGTAAAATGGGACACAGCTGTCAGCACATCTGTGTTGAAAGTGACACGTCGTATTCCTGCGCGTGTCGTCCCGGGTATGTCTTAAACCAAGACAAGAGAACGTGTTCCATCAGCAGGGAAGGCGACCGCCGTGGTGACGATGGTGAAAGTAGCACCAGTGAGTTTAAAAATCCTGTGGTGGAAATGGGAATGTGCGGAAGTCCGAGAGATCCGATATATATATATATATACATATGTAATATATAAAATATATATATATATATATATATATAATATAAATAATATATATATATATGTCTTTCTTGTTTTCTCATGATTTCATGGAAAAAACACATTTTACACACTGTGAATGTTTTTGGACTGATCACGAGAAAACAAGAAATAAAAATATATCGGAATTTCTGACCTCTTAGGAATTCTGAATCAATGTCATTTCCACCCGGGAAACTCGACCATCTTGCTTCAGCGCTAAATTTCACGACATTCTCTCAGATTTGCTCCCAGTCCACAGACAGTGTGTGTTTTGTGTAGTGTGTGTGTGTGTGTGTGTGTGTGTGTGTGTGTGTGTGTGTGTTTGCACCACCAGGTGTTCCCGGACTGCAGCAGAATCCTTGTTGATAAAAAGACAGAGAAATGGATGAATATGTGTTGATTGTGCACGATGGCTTGTTTCAGGTTTGGATGCGTGTGCACTGGGTCACGACTGTCAGCACAATTGTGTGAGCAGTGGATCCTCTTATTACTGCGTCTGTCCACCGGGATTTATCCTGACGCAGGACAAGAAATCCTGTTTCAAGGCCGGCGATGGCGATGATGACGGTAGTGCCAGTGAGTTTCGGGGCGTCATAAATGACAATGAATGTTTCATGTCTATTTATGATCATTACATACGTAAATCCAGCTGCAACTACTTACCTCATATTCCCATATTTAGTCTCATATTCCCGTATAGTCTCATATTCCCATATAGTCTTATATTCCCGTATAGTCTCATATTCCCATATAGTCTCATATTCCCGTATAGTCTCATATTCCCATATTTGTCTCATATTCCCGTATAGTCTCATATTCCCGTATATTCTCATATTCCCGTATAGTCTTATATTCCCGTATATTCTCATATTCCCATATAGTCTCATATTCCCATATAGCCTCATATTCCTGTATAGTCTCATATTCCCGTATAGTCTCATATTCCCATATAGCCTCATATTCCCGTATAGTCTCATATTCCCATATATAGTCTCATATTCCCATATAGTCTCATATTCCCATATAGACTCATATTCCCGTATAGTCTCATATTCCCATATAGTCTCATATTCCCATATAGTCTCATATTCCCGTATAGTCTCATATTCCCGTATAGTCTCGTATTCCCGTATAGTCTCATATTCCCATAGTCTCATATTCCTATAGTCTCATATTCCCATATATATTCCCATATAGTCTCATATTCCCGTATAGTCTCATATTCCCGTATTCCCATATAGTCTCATATTCCCATATAGCCTCATATTCCCATATAGTCTCATATTCCCATATAGCCTCATATTCCCGTATAGTCTCGTATTCCCGTATAGTCTCATATTCCCATAGTCTCATATTCCTGTATAGTCTCATATTCCCTTATAGCCCCATATAGCCTACTATTGCCGTAGATCCCATAATTCCTGTATAGCCCCCTATTCCAGTATAGAGCCGTATTCCTGTATAGCCTCATATTCCCAAATAGCCCCCTGTTCCTGTATAACCGCGTATAGCCTCGAACTCCTGTATCGCCTCATATTCATGTACATCCTCGTATTCCCTTATAGCTCTGTATTCCCATATAGAATCGTATTTCCACATAGCCCCATATAGCCTGGTATTCCCGTATAGCCTGGTATTCCCGTATTGCCTGGTATTCAGTGCCTTGGTGGGGACTCGTTGCAGGTGTGGATCAGTGTGAGATGGGACATGACTGTGAGCACGGTTGTGTCAGCAGTGACGCCTCGTATCGCTGTGAATGTTGGAGAGGTTTTATCTTAAATGAAGACCAGAAAAGTTGTTCACGTAAGACTTCCGTAATCCTGATTTACTGTAATTCACAGCATTGACAGCAGTTTTATAGATTCTGAAAGATGACGCTGAGATTCCTGTAACGATACAGATGTGGATTTGTGGTGTGTTTTACTGGTGGCTCGTTGCAGGTGTGGATCAGTGTGAGACGGGACACGACTGTGAACATGTGTGTATCAGCAGTGACGCCTCGTATCGCTGTGAATGCCGCAGAGGTTTTATCTTGAACGATGACGAGAAAACGTGTAAAAGTAAGAATTAAGGATCTTCATCTGGAGAAGTCTGAACGTTTTCACCAACCAGGAATCATCGTTAAAGAAACCCGATACGCCTTCATTCACTGCATTCAATACAACAATCAGATCATTTGGAGAATTGATTGATGTTTTTTGGTGTCCGTTTGAACTTCAATCTGAAGGTTAAAAAGTTCTTATTAGAAGGTCATGAGTTTAAATCCCAGCATCACCAGCTCGACCCTTAAGCAAGACTTTAAATGAGATGAATCATTTTATCCAGAGAGATGATATTTATCTCAGTAATAAAGCTGGGCATGTGTGGGTGGGGCAGTTCGTTTTGGGGCAGCGTTGCTCAGAGGGAAAGGCGTTACAGCTTGGTGTGGCTGGAATTTGAACTCACAACCTGCAGAAGCTCTCGAGTCTGAATAAGGGCAAGCGCCAATTTCCATGAATGTAAATGTGATCTATTGTGGTGTACACAACGTAAACAAAAATAGATATAACAGAAAAAAGAGAAGGTTGGAGAAACGCATGGGAGGAAGTTCAGACTTTGAGAGGACAAAGTGAATCGACCTGTTTGTAGATGACGCAATAAAATCTGATCTGAAAATGTTTATGTGTTTTAGGTTTGTGAGATTCACACACAAAACATTTTTGCATCAGTCTGCCACAGGGAGGTGTAATAAAGGCAAGGGTATGGGGGGCGGGGCTGGGCAGGGCTGGGCGGGGGGGGGCAGGGGGCGGGGTTAGGAAGTGAAATTTGTGTTTAATGAAGATGATAGTGTTTTACTGGTGGCTCGTTGCAGGTGTGGATCAGTGTGAGACGGGACACGACTGTGAACATGTGTGTATCAGCAGTGACGCCTCGTATCGCTGTGAATGCCGCAGAGGTTTTATCTTGAACGATGACGAGAAAACGTGTAAAAGTAAGAATGATAGATCAGACTATTCACCTGAAAGCTCCAGCTCTGAACTTTCTCTCCAACAGGCGCTCAGATTGCTCAAAGTAGAAATGATGTTTACAACTCTGGGTAAATGTAATCTCTATACTCCGCTCTGGTGCTTTCACTGCTGCGTTGGCTGGAGAAACTTCTAGCACATTGAAGCCTTCAAGACAGAAAACTGAATAGTGCTGATGTAGACGAGCGCTTTTCATTACTGCATTGAAAACGTCCACGCATGACATTTCAATAAGTCAAAATCAGCGTTTTGTAAAGACACGAGTCACTGGGTGTGATTTTAAAACGTGCATCCCTATTCCGCTTTATAAACTCTTCTTCATCCCCGTGTAAACTATTCCGCTTTATAAACTCTTCTTCATCCCCGTGTAAACTATTCCGCTTTATAAACTCTTCTTCATCCCCGTGTAAACTATTCCGCTTTATAAACTCTTCTTCATCCCCGTGTAAACTATTCCGCTTTATAAACTATTCCACTTTATAAACTATTCCGCTTTATAAACTATTCCACTTTATAAACTATTCCGCTTTATAAACTCTTCTGAGATGATCATAAACAGATTCCTGTAACGATACAGATGTGGATTTGTGGTGTGTTTTACTGGTGGCTCGTTGCAGGTGTGGATCAGTGTGAGACGGGACACGACTGTGAACATGTGTGTATCAGCAGTGACGCCTCGTATCGCTGTGAATGCCGCAGAGGTTTTATCTTGAACGATGACGAGAAAACGTGTAAAAGTAAGAATTAAGGCTTCAGATTCGTGTTTTTACTCCAACCAGATTCCCTGTAAAAAATCCTTTATTTACAGAAACTATATATTGTGGGAGAGATGGAGCTCAGTGCTAAAGGCTCCGGGTTACTGATTGAGAGTCCTGGTGTAACCCCGGGGGCCACTTTTTGGGGCCCTTGACCCTGCACTATAATCGTGGCTTGGCGTTCGAGCATCGCTGGGATTTGTCCAGTAAGAATGTTGCTCGAATGTGACAAGTATAAATTAAAATTGTAGATTTGTATTTCTGATTGAATGTTATTGAATGCTTTATAAAGTTCAAAAACACATCCATGGTGCATTTCACTGGAACGCTGGGGGGAATAAATACTTTTAGACCCTGAAATCCAAACGGCAGTCCTGATGTAGAAACTGCCAGGTGTAATTATCTTTAGACTCGTACAGAGTCGGAGTTTGGGAGTTTCGCTCCGTGGGGAATTCCTCGGCATGTTTATGGAATACCGGCACGGATTACAAGTCAAGGCTGCTTTGATTGGAAATCTCAGACTGATTATCGCGTGCGATCTCATCTGTCGCTCAAATGTGTCTGAAATACGGTTCTAAAATCCCAGGAAATTTCAAGAGTGGAAACATTCCATGGGAATGAACGGGAATTAAAGGGAATAAACAAAATTCCAGGTTCACACAGAACAGGAAACATAAATCGAGTTGAAAATTTTGGTTAAAACGACCAATTTCAGTCGAATTTTTACCCTCAATTACAATCATAAACACACAGCACAATTACTGCAGGGCCCCTGAGGCCACGCCCCCTGAGACCACCCCCCCCCCCGAGACCACGCCCCCGACATGTACCATGCATTCCTTTATAACACGTCGTCGGCGAGTAATCGTGTAAACATTTATGTCTGAAACGTTAAAGTGCTGTGTGTCAGCTTTTCTGCAACAAAATTAGAATAACAATTAAATCAAAGTAAAAAAGTAAATAAAAAATACTGTTTATTTTATAAATCAGTATTAGTTTGCATGCATGTCAGTTTGTGATCAAAGAAAATGTTTACATTTATTTTTGTATATGATAAAGTGTATATACAGCAAATTTCACCACTTTTTACATTTGATTTAATTTGGAATATTTCCAAAATTCCCCACATAAAGTTCCCATGGAAAGTTTCCACCCCCTTTGAGTCTGAAATCAACTTGATTGTTGATTTGCGAAAGAAAAAGTAAACACAATGTAAGATATAAAATGCTGCAAATCTGACAACATTATTGTATTATTGTTACATTGTGTTACACTGACTCTCACAAACTACACAAAATGATTAACGCAATTTTTCACGCAATGTTTGACTGAGAGTAAAAAAAAACCTTTCATCCCAATAATGACTTTTATTTGGATATGAAGAGATGAAGGTGGAGGCGGTTCGAGATCCGTGTCAGTGCGAAGCCAGAATGGCGTTCCAACGGGAAACACAAAACTCCATCCAGATCCTGAACGGGAAACATATCCTTTTATTAAACTCCACCTCGACTTTATTTTTATTAAACTCCACCTCGACTTTATTTTTATTAAACTCCACCAAACTCCTTCCTTCATGAGGAAATACGTCCAAATGTTCTCTATTATAGATGAAACATAATTACACACGATTACATTAGGGAGGTGAGATTTAACCGCTTAAGGCACTGGACTTTGGATCAGAAGGTTATGAGTTCAAATCCCAACACCGCCGATGCTGCCACCTGTTGGGCCCTTGAACAAGGCCCTTAACCAGCTGTAACGGGTCGGTCTGCACAGACACACGGAGATCCGGGATTAACCAAAAAGGGATTTATTATAACGAGGAACAGAGGAGACGCCGCTCATACGGAGCGGCCAGACAGGCTAGGGAGCCTTGCGCTCCGGGGTACAGGGAGTACCGGAGAACAGGTGCGGTGGCGGACTGGGAAGTCCAGGAAACGGGAACAGACAGGAAACGGGAACAGACAGGAAACGGGAACAGACAGGAAACGGGAACAGACTGGAAACTGGAACAGAACTGGACTGGAACACTGGAAACGGGAACAGACAGGAAACGGGAACAGACAGGAAACGGGAACAGACAGGAAACGGGAACAGACGGGAACAGACTGGAAACGGGAACAGACAGGAAACGGGAACAGACAGGAAACGGGAACAGACAGGAAACGGGAACAGACAGGAAACGGGAACAGACAGGAAACGGGAACAGACAGGAAACGGGAACAGACAGGAAACGGGAACAGACAGGAAACGGGAACAGACAGGAAACGGGAACAGACAGGAAACGGGAACAGACAGGAAACGGGAACAGACTGGAAACGGGAACAGACAGGAAACGGGAACAGACTGGAACCTGATAGCGGAATCGGAACGAGAGGTTAGACATTTGTATAAAGCAGGGTGTCAAACTCCATTCCTGGAGGGTCGCAGCCCTGCGGTGTTTTGTTCCAACCCTGCTCCAATATACATAGCATGTAGTTTTCAAATAAGCCTTAATGACTTGATTATTTGGATCAGGTGTTTTTAATTATGCTTGAGTTTAGTTAAGTTAGTTTGACACTCCTGGTTTGGAGCCAATGGAGCCAAATTTGGAAGATTTGGAGCAACAAAAAGAATTACAACAACAAAAAAAGGCTAGTAAAAATATCCCAAAAATTCCCAAATGTCCCAAAAACTAGCAAATCATATTTATTAGCAGAAGAAGGTGGAAGGAAGGTAGGAGAAATAGCACTCTTAGAGGAACACACTTTGAGGAATCTCTCAAATAGAGAGAGAAGCGAGGAGAGAGAGAGAGGGCACCGTGACAGAGATTAGCCAGCTTAGTTTAAATCACTCTGGATAAGTGTGATAAAATAGTGCTGAGATAATGCGAGAATAAAGTAAAATAAAGTCATTTCGAGAATATTGAGAAAAGAATTTAAATATTTTAAAAATAAGTAAAAATAAGTTGTGCAGATAAAAAAAATGAGATTACAAAATCATATTTATTAGCAGAAGATGAAGGAAGGTATAAGAAATTCTTAGCACACTTTGAGGAATCTCTCAAATATTAAGCGAGGAGAGAGAGAGAGGGCACCGTGACAGGAATGGAGTTTGACCAGCTTAGTTTAAATTGTTGGGAAAGACATATAGGGAGAGGGAGAATGAGAGAGGATCAGGAACAGTCTGGATAAAAGTGTGATAAAATAGTGCTGAGATTGCGAGAATAAAGTAAAACATTTCGAGAATATTGAGAAAAGTTTAAATATTTTAAAAATAAAGTTGCAGCAAAATGAGATTAAAGTGAGAATATAAAAAAAAAAAAAAAAAGTACAATAAAAAGTTTTTTTCTGTAAAAAAAAATGTAAATTACTCCGAAGAAAATAGATTTTTAGTAAAAGTCTATTAAACCGAAACTGAAATACTTTATTTAATTTCTTAATACGAGTTTAATTTCTTAATCTTTTTTTTGTCCATAAAAATAAAAATAATAACTCATTAAAGTTACGTGCACTTTCTGAAAGCGACCCGGGACATGAAACATGTGCTTTACTGACCTGCTGTAGATCATGAGCAGATCCTTTCCTTCTTCACACTCACATCCATCTTTTCTCCTCTAAAAACACGCACGTATTAAAGTTCTTTATAACGAAGAAAATGTGTTCAGGATTAAAACATTTCTGATAGATGTGTTGTTTTTAATCACATGTTTAATCGATGTTTGTTTACATCGGATTGTTTTTCACGTTATTTACTTGTGTTTGTTTCCTACACTCGTCTCGCTATAAACATGCTGGTATAGACTATAGACTGTGCGTGTGAACGTGTGCGCGTGTGCACGCTGCCGAGTGGGAATGCTGCGGGATTCCGGATCCACCGTGACGGAATAATGAATGCAATGTGAAATTCCAGGGAATGATTCGAATATTCCACGGCGTTATAACGGCTTTATAACGGCTTTATGTGTGAGAATACAGTGATGATGTGTTAAACCATAACCGCTGTACACTGGCAGACATCACCAAGAAAGTTCAGCAGATGGAAAAGATGATGTCACGCAAGTGATCCTTCCTTTAGGTGAGTCGGAATTCCGCAGTAAACTGTAACTACTTTATTCCGGATTGAAAGTTGTAACCTGGATTGTGTGGAACTTCAGATTCCGACCGGGACGTCTGGATGGATCCGGGCCGCACTGCAGTCCAGCACAACAAACACCTGGAACCCAAAGCACAGACCCTGTACTCATCACATCACTGAACTCTGTCACTGGTACTAAACACAAAGAAATACAGCTGAGTGCAAAAGTTTGTGCACCTCTCGTATGATCCAACAGCACGTTATTCAACGGCGAAACACAAAAGCAAACACTTTTTAAGGTGTCAAACTTTTACATTCCACTGTATCTCATATATCTGATCAATCCAAGCTACTGTTCTTTACTTTTATATATTTTTTACTATTTAATGCTAGTTTATTATATTAGAAATGTAGTAATACATGTGATATAACCAAGACACACACACACACACACACACACATATATATATATATTTTTTGTTGTTGTTGTTGTTGAATACATCTATTGTATTTATATATAACTTGATAATAGTAAAAAAAAATAAATGAGCAGAATCGCATTTCTAAGCTGGTAAATATTCTCCTTTACCTGAACTCGCTCTACACCGCCGAGGTGTCTCGTACGTCTGTGAGAGTCAACATCTCCAGACGTGGTACAGATGCTGACCTTTCAACAACGGCTGTTCTGTGGGATCGGGCGTCTCGGCGTCTGTAGATTTGGTGACGTCTGGGTGCGCGTCCTCGTCTCCCTGAGCTCGCTGTAGTCTCTCAAAACAAATTTCAGATCTCGGTGTTAATTCTGACAGCAAACATCAATATTTAGGAATCAGAGGAAAATCATCCGGCTTTTATTCATTCTTTGGAGAAAAAGGAAAAGTCTGGTCGCTCAGGTCGTCTCACCATGATGGATGAACGTTTAAACCTCCCTCGTGTCTTATTATGAGGGTGCACATACTTTTCAGCGTCTTGTGCAAATGGAATTTTGTCTACTTTTAGGAGGAAAAAAGAAATCATATCCTTTGAGGAAAACATGGAGGTGAGAAATTCCCGGAAAATCCTGAGATGAAAAGTTTAGGAATGTTTTAGGAATGTGTAAAAGAGCGCGGCGTTGTTTACATTCACATCTTATTACACATTTTTTAAAGCAGCTCTTGATATGATCGAGCACATAAAGTGTTTAACACTTAATGCTAACAAATAACTAAAAACACACACACACACACATATATACACATATACACACACACACATATCTATATCTATACACATATACACACACACACATATCTATATCTATACACATATACACATACACACACACACATAGACACACACACACATACACATACACACACACACACACACATATATCTATATCTATACACATATACACATATCTATATCTATACACATATACACACACACACACACACATACACATATCCTATATCTATACACATATACACACACACACACACACACATATCTATATCTATACACATATACACACACACACACACACATATCTATATCTATACACATATACACACACACACACATCTATATCTATACACATATACACACACCACATATTACATCTATAACACATATACACACATACACAAACACACACACACACACACATAGATCATAGCTATACACATATACACACACACACACACACATATACTACACACACACACACACTATATCACACACACACACACACACACACACACACACATCTATATCTATACACATATACACACACACATATCTATATACACACACACACACACACACAGCTATATCTATACACATATCCACACACAAACACACATCTATATACCATATACACACACACACACACAGATACACACACACACACACACACACATATACATACACATATACACACACACACATACACATATCACATACACATATACACACACACACACACACACACAGATATACATATATATATATATATATATATATATATATATATATATATATATATATATATATATATATATATAAATATACATATAGATACATACATATACATACATAGATACACACATATATGGATAAATTTATAGAGCCAGAAATTTAAAATGAACTAATTTCTGAAAAGGTGATAAAGTTTACTCTCATAATCACTATGTTGAATAAAATGTAATTGGATAGCTGATGTATAAACACTAGTGTTGTGTGATATATCAGTATAAGAAGGACATCACGATACCCGGAATTTAACAATAACACAATTTCTTCCTTTTCTTAAAACCAGTAATTAAATCACAGCTGCAGTTCTGAATGTGGGTCTATAGGGGGCGGTGTGTGCACTTTGTGTGTGTGTGCACTTTATTTCTGACAACTTTTTACTTTTACTCATTACATCTTAACTTTCCATCTCTTACATTTTTAAACTCATTGTTTTAATGTGAGTTTTTGTGTTTTATACGGTGGATGTTCAGCCTGAATAATTCATAAGGTAACAATTTTAATTTGTTATTCATTCATATATTAATGATGGCTGTTTTTTTATTAATGCACACAAACATGTCTGACTTTTTTTTTCAATAAGAATATAAATAGATAAATATAAAAAAGGCAAAATAATAATTTTGTTAATATTTTTTATATTTTATAATCTTTTTCTTAATATTTATTCTTTACTCAATAAACCAAAAAATAGTTTGTAATCATTAAGATATTTTACTGATACGCCGAGTCTCACATCAATCGCCAAAACCCACACACACACACACACACACACACACACACACACACACACGAAGCATTCGTAAATGTTTTCCTCAAAACACTGAAAAGAAGTAAAATCCGTTTTTGATCTTAGAGATTAAAGAAATATACTCTCAATAATTTTGTATTTGATGTGAAATAATAAACACAAAGGTTTGTTGTAAAAAGTTGAAATGTAAGTGGAGAATATGAATCCCATATGACCCTTCATTAGAGGACGTTCCGAGTACGCAGCAGTGCGTTACTGAGGAGACACGACGCTCTCGCACGCACAGGAAAGCGAAAAGAAGCAATGTTTCCAAACGTTTATTACTGAATTAAAGGACTTACCAGAAAATGTACAAGAAATAGAGAGAAAGAGAGAAAGAGAGACCAATAAACAGAGTAGCATGCATCTACTGATTTTCACAATACTAGCAGAGAGTCATGTTTATCCAAAGCGTGAGAGGAGAACCTCCTCCCTATGCAGAGAACGCGGTGAGAGCATGAACACTATCTACCACGACACGGCACGGCGAACACGCGGGGTTCGGATGGATGACCGGATGGAATAACTGGTACGACACTTGAATATAAAACATGATAAAGTGCTAAAACCTCTTTCACCCATGAATGTGTTACTTTTTTTTTTTTTTTAAACACAAAATACACAAAGGGAAAAAAACAAACAAACAAAATTATTTTTTTTTAAATTTCACATTGGATTGTCAGGACCGGTGTTTAAACTAGTGGAATCCATCGCGTTAGCCGGCTGAGAAAGTAGTGCTTTAAAATATTAGGGAAGCAAAAACAACAACAGAGCATGAAAACGCTGACACTGCTTCATGTGCGTCGCCCGCTGGCTGATCTACGCCACCCGAGTAGAAAGGTTTCCAAATGTTAAAATGGTTCACTATGAATAAAACTATACAAAAACATGTCAGAAGCGCGAGTCAGCGTGCGACCCCGCTCACACAATGGCTCCAACACTGCCACCCCGCATTCCCGTCGACAAAGGGGACGGCCCTATTTCCCGCCCCCAGACCCCCCCCCCCCCCCCCCCCCGTAAAAACCCACTCGCTGCGTCTTTGATATTCTTTACAAAAATAGATCTGTGATGTCACGACGTGTTTATGAGAAGTCATGCGGATGATGACGATGGTTAAGTCTATGCAATATGCCGAGAGAGCTTTAAAGTGATAAATTGGTGGGGAATCGGAACGCGCTCCGTCCTACGGACTGAAGAGTGCAATCTGATTTGGGGGAGAAAAAACAAAAACAAACAAACAGAAAAACCCAACCAAAGGACACCATCTGCAGTGACTCGTTCGGGAATAAGGGGCGGGAGGTTTCAGGCGGGCATGTAGGGGGGAGGAGGCTCCTTCGCCGGCATCGTCATGGCCATTTCGTAGGTGGGAAGGATGTACTGTAGGACACACATGAAGAAACACCATGATTCATTTTATACACCAACTATTAAAGTAAAAAAAAAAAAAACACAGGGGTGTAAATATGGAGGACATTTATTTAAGTAGTGTTGGCGGTAATATCATAATCATATTGGCGATGATATCGTCAAAATATTGTATCGAATACTTCAAAAACTCAAGCATACTTTCACCAAAATAAATCAATAAAAACACAAGATGGCCAATATTATGCTCCCTTAAATATTACCACGCAAATGCAAACATGTTGAAATATATATCACACATCCTACCTTTTTTTGACAATACTGAACATTTTTATAGCGCTCTACATAAAAAATATGGTTGTGAAATAAAGCAGAGTTTCTCTTCAAGTATTTGAGAAACATACATCAAACAACCAGTTCCTGTTTTCACTTTCCTTACAGCAGCTACATGCATCATTCCAGTAATGCGTTTGGAGCACATCCCCATTTTGGAGAACTTGTCTCACTCTCTCTCTCTCACACACACACACACACACACACACTCGAGACTCGTTCCAGGAAACCGTTTATATAAACATGTGACCGTCTCAGCGGATTTTATATTTAATAATAAACTGTAGATCTCATAATGAACAAGGACAGAATGACAGAATATTCCTGCAGTTTTTTAAGCTCGTCCTTTGCACTGGACTTTTGTTTTTACTGTATTTCTCATCACGACTTCTTTGTCCTCAGTTGCTCTTTATTTACATACCCGTGTATTCTTTATCCAACATAAACTATGTATTTATTATACATCATAATATCAAAATGACTTCTATCTTGCTGGATCAAAACTACATTTCGACAGATTTTTTATTTCGTTTTTTTTTCCTTCCACCGACACATTTGATATGATTTTCTCTTTTTATTTTTGCCCTTCATTTCATGAAATGTAATAGTTAATTAATCAAACATGATACAGGAATTTGCATAAATTCAACATTTATTAAACGCAATCGTCTCCAATTGGTCCAATTTGGTTCCTGTAATCTAAACGACAGCTGGGAAACATCTGGCCCGTAATACAGCTCCAAAATCTTCTCCTTCTTTAAATTTGTGGAATCTCACGGACTTTCCTCAGAATGAAGAAACCGCTTGTGTGTGTAGAGAAACTGTTTACAATGACTTCATAAAACTGCACCTGGACGAGGGAGACTCTTCAGATGTCATTATTATATAATATAATGATATAAATATACATAATATTATGTAATTGTAATTATAATATCTATAGATGATATTGAATGCTGTTTGTATTCCACATGCCTCGACACGGGTTATACTTGGACTTTGTTCCTTTCAGCTCTTTGCGTGTAGTCCTATTTTCTGTATCCGTTTCACTCCGGAGAGATAAACATCTCACACAAACACACCAGATCTTCATCGCTGTAAAGGACTCTTTTCTGTTACGTGAAATCGCTGTTTTAATACCTCCACACCAAAAACAGGTGCTTCAACGGAGCACAGAGGTTGAGTAAGTCTGGGGGAGTCTTAAGATGTGTTAAACTCAAAGGAAGTGAAACCAGCTTTATTAATTTCAAGAATTAGACATAGAAATGTTTATAAAGAAACCAAAAACACATCTCTATAAAAGGTTTGGTTGGAATGAAAACCTGCACCCACACTGGCCCTTTGTGGAAAAGATTGGACAACCCTGGAGTAGACTATTGCACAGAGAGAGCCCTCTAGTGACGGAACAGGAGAAATACAGAATATGTTTGAACTGTTTTGAAAAAAGCTAAACCCATAATGATCTGCATACAGCTGCCCGCTCACTGGCCAGTTACGATCTGCTGAGAATCTCAAGCAATGACCTCAGAAACTGCTTTATAACTCGCATACGATCGCATTCATTTTCTCTGCGCAGGCACGAATCACAGGTTGGGATTAAAAGCGCTCCTTCGAGCACGTTATTGTTGCTATAGCAACCGTTCATTTGCGGGGACTTGTTGAGCAGACTTTTAATCGATGACGGACTGGAGCGTCAAGAGAAAGGCAAAGACGTGCCTATTTATAGCCGGTGCAGCAGGAACAGGAAAACAGGAAATAGTCGCAGTAATCTACAGCATTGTGTATAACAATAAACTGGGCATGAAGTGTGAATATTAAATATGGCACTGACGAATCATAAATAACCAAATCACCTAGTGGCTACTCAACAGGTATAAATAGAAAACAAGGTACATCTCTTTACCTGTAAGTTGATATGTGTAAATATGACATTACCTGGGGCGGAGCCTCAAAAGCAGGATAGACGGCGATCTCCGGCATGTTTCTATTGTTGATGTATTTGTAGCAGTTCCACACGCAATTGATCAAGTAGGCCTGTTAGGACAAAACCCACATAAATAATACTTAAAAGTAATATTTTTATACAAATATACTTCTAACTAGGGTTGTGTGTGTGTGTGTGTGTGTGAGATTCCTGCATGCGTGTTCCTTTTGTAAACATGCATGAGAACGGGACAGTGAACGTCTGGAAGAAAGTTTCCACAGAAGAACTTGTGCATAATGAAGAACAGGAGAGATGTGATCACACACACACACACACACACACACACACACACACACACACACACACACACACACACACACACACACACACACAGATAGGTGGAAGCTAATGGACTTTTACTAGAATAAGACTTATTCCAGTAAAATATACACATGCTGTATGCTATTTGAGATGGCTCCATACCTTCAGGATGATGAGGAGAGCAAAGAAGATCAGCACAAAAAGCAAAAGGCAGCTGGAGTCCAGAGAGAGAAGGTTGTCTTTGTATGGGAAGTCCGGCTGTGAACAATAAATAATATTGTTCTCTCAAAACGAAAGCATTTAAAGTTTGAGGAAAGAAAAAAGGGAAAAAAGCAAACACACACCAGCTGATCCAGATAATCCTTGATCCTGGGCAGGTAGGTGAGGGAGCTGATGGCCACCAAACAGCTCAGAGCAAAATCAAACAGCTGATAGCAGAAGAACGGGATCAGCCAGCCGTCACGGTGCTGTAGCAGAACCCCCCCCACACACACACACACACACACACACACACACACTTCAGTGTACTGTTTCTATGGACAAAATTGTCCATCCTAGATTTTCTAACTCAATTCCCATGTTCATGCTATATGAAGCGAGTCTAATGTGGAAAAGGTCAGGGAACAAGAGAGGGAAAAAATGGCCTCGTGAATAATATTATAAAAAGAATAAAGGTTAATAAGTTATTAAGTAGATGTAACAAAGGACAAATCGTAATCTATTACAAGCACTACCGTCTCTAACTAAGCAACGCATGACACGGTGATTGTGTGCCGTTATACCGGGAGCTATTGTGTGAAATCTAGGAAATCAAACCTCTTGTGGATGATAAGCGTGCAAGACTGCAAAACGAGATCAAAGGATTTACATACAAATTAATAACGGTTAAAAAAAAAAACTGTGATAAAGACTATTGCATCTACACATGATCTTTCTCCTCAGTGTGTAAATAGTCATTTGGATTTTATACTTGTTTTGCTTTAACAAATATTTAAAAAATTCTAAAAAAAAAAAAAAAAAATACTATAGTTAAGAAAGTACATAAAATATTTCCTAAAGTAAGATAAAGAAAGAAAAAAATAATTAAGAAGTAAAAACAATAAATAAGAACAGAAAATTAACAGAAACAAAGAAAGAAATCATAGAAAGAAAAATAAATAAGGAAAGAAAGAAAAGAAAGAAGGAAAGAAAAGAAAGAAAGACATATTGCTGGAAGATTCATCTGGCCCAACACTTTTGTCCATACAGTGTACATTTAAATATTTTTTAAATAAATAAATCCACCTGGCATCACGGATTCAAGCGAACAGGAAGATTTATATAACCAGAACACGGGCAGAGAAGCATCTTAAACAAATAAAAACTCGAGCAGAACCAACAGCAGCAGCAAAAAAATTATATTGGGTTGTGCTCCAGGCAGATAAGAGTGATAATCTGATGATTATATATATATGTGTGTGTGTGTTCTATCGACACATATATGTATATATGCATGCTTGTTATACTTACAGTAATAGCTCCATACACCATCATAGCACTGATGGTGAGCATCAGGAGGGAGATGGCGAATCCCACACAAGCATTTTCTAAATCGCATAGTAGAAACAGACAATTATCTGGTCTGGTTTAAAATAAACAAACCACACACCATCGATTTGAGAACAAAGGGGCAGAGATTACATGTGAACGTATCATAAGCGTACCTGACATTCGGTCTGAGGCGAAGTAGTGCTCGATGACCTCGTACTGCAGGTCGACCGAGGGCACGTTCTCGGGATGGGTCACAGCCACTGTCAGCAGGATTCCCATCAGCAAGTTCACGACCTAAATAACGCACGGCAATGAGAACAATGTCATGCTACTGGAAACACTGCAGACGCCATGATGTAATAACACAGTCATCACATAGTATCACAGCTCGAATCACACACACACACACAGGAAATTATCTTTTTAATATCCTGATTTTTATCGTGAATATATCCGACAGGTTTTGGTGTCAATCCTGTAGCAAATAAACAATTCTACCAAAGTTAGATGTATTTATTGACCCTTCTTATCCAGGCATCATGAAAGCAGTGCATGAGTATGTAGGGACAGCCACTAACATATTATATATACATATAAATAAATGTATATAAAAAAGAAAAACACTGCACAGTTCAAAATAACTTGTCCACAAGATTTGGATTTAAGGAAACCACTGCTCTCTTTTCATTAATGTTTACAACCTATACACCAATTAGTACCCTAGCCAGTGCTCTTGTGTAATGTAAGCACTGTGTGTGTTTGTGTCCTCTGTATTTGCACTAAACACTGTCCCTTGTGTACAGATGCATGAGGAGCTTCTATGGCGAAATTGCTGTTGTGTTTACAAGATGTACGGGGAAGAAATGAGCACAGGCCACCCATACGCCACATTCGCACACTGAATACAGATTCTCACGGTGCTGCTCGGTGGAGAGGACGTGTGATTGGATTCAGTAGATTGGAAATACACAACGTAGTTTATTGAGTGTAAGGATATGCGAGATTCCTCCTACAGAACATGTTTCTGCTTCGTGTTAGTCACTGTGGACTGGAGTACTGAGAGTTCAACTGACTGAATGCTGATTAATGCTAGCGATGAACAAAGTGTGTGTTGGCAGATTTCAGACTACTTTGTAAAAAAAAAACAATGTATAATCTCATCTAGAGAGTGCCGTGTTTACACTTTACTACATATCAGTAACTGGGACAAATTCCAGAATAGGAATTCTAATTTTTCATATGTGGCGTTTTCTGTTAAACCGCTGGACGATATGTGACTCGGGCTGACCTGACTCAAAATAAGGGTTAAAGTCAGTGATTTGTTGGAAAATGAGAAAAGACATGCAAGTATTTCTGAACAACACATTCCTTAGAGGTACCTTTATAGATTCTGGAAAAGATAGATGGAATATCTTAAAAAAAAACACACACACATCTATACATCTATATATACATAGATAGATATGGAGATATTATAGATTAGACTTGACTTGAACAATCAGATATCCGTCCTATTCAGATGGGATTAAATGTAAATAAGATCAT
>JACRUU010000007.1:34878694-34897470 GCA_030449085.1 Kryptopterus vitreolus | reverse complement strand
CTCTTTTTGTGTGATTAAGTGTGTGTGATTAATTGATGATTGGCTGTAGTGTGTCTGTGTTAGTGTGTAGTGTGTGTGTTAGTGTGTATAAATGAGTGTGTGTAGTGTGTGTGTTAGTGTGTATAAATGAGTGTGTGTAGTGTGTGTGTTAGTGTGTATAAATGAGTGTGTGTTAGTGTGTGTGTTAGTGTGTATAAATGAGTGTGTGTAGTGTGTGTTAGTGTGTATAAATGATTGTGTGTTAGTGTGTAGTGTGTGTGTTAGTGTGTAGTGTGTATAAATGAGCGTGTGTTAGTGTATAGTGTGTGTGTTAGTGTGTATAAATGATTGTGTGATTGTTTGTGTTAGTGTGTAGTGTGTGTGTGTTAGTGTGTATAAATGAGCGTGTTTGTGTGTTAGTGTGTATAAATGAGTGTGTGTTAGTGTGTAGTGTGTGTGTTAGTGTGCATAAATGATTGTGTGTTAGTGTGTAGTGTGTGTGTTAGTGTGTATAAATGACTGTGTGTTAGTGTGTAGTGTGTGTGTGTCATGTAATTCCCTGATGTTCCACCAGGTGGCGCATGATGTGTATTATATCCTGGGTATTATCACATATACAGTTTTAATATTACAATGTGTTAGATATGTTGTATTGTATATGTAATATTTTCTGACACATTTAAAAGTCAATTGACCCCTGAGCATAAAAAAGTTTGCCCCCCCTTTATCTGAACAAAAAAAAAAATTTAAAAAAACAAAACAAAAAAAAAAAAAAAAAGCTACTTTTTCAGTTGTAATGGGCAACAAATATCTGCACGGCTCCATAAACAAATAGATACCTAAATAAATAAATAAATAAAGCATGTTTATTTTCAAAGCCCTAAAACATTCACAAACATTTTGGGATCCTCTCAATGCTCTGCCATGTTTATGCTTTTATTGACCACTAGATGTCACTAATGTATACATGAGTTTTATCTGTGATTGTTTACTGGCTTGTTTTTTATTTTATTTTGTTTGTGTTTTGTCAGGAATGGGGTTTGGATTGGGGTTGATCTTTAATGAGAGGGTCCTTTATAATGTGACAGATTGTAACGCGTGAACAGGAGAATAAAAATGGAGTAAAACTGTTCATAAATACAAAAAAGACTTTAAAAAATAAGACAATTAAAAACAGGCGACAATAAAGAATCTAACAAACAGGGAGAAGAACATAAAGTGACCAATGAGGACATCTGGTGGACAAAAAAAGAAGAGCAGTTCTGAGAGTGACGTTATCTTTATTGTTTCTTACTATAATAATAATTAAACCTTTATTATTTCCTTTCGATCCTCCTTTTCCTGAAGTGAAGTTGCAGCGCGACACTTCCGGCTCATGGTGGTTATCCCGGAGTGAAATTCCAGACCAGTTTCCTCTTTACAATGAAATGTTTTGCTGTTTGTTTTCAGTCTCTGAAGAAACAGCGGTGTTCGGAGCAGGAGGCCGACGCGTTGCTCTCCGCTCTGTCGTCTCTGCAGGATAAAGCTCAGCATTTAGAATACAACCTGAGCGCAGAGACGCGTCTCAAACTCGACCTGTTCTCAGCGCTGGGAGACGCCAGGAGACAGCTGGAGCTCGCGCAGGGTGCGGGAAAGTCACATCATCACATCAAACATCAACATCACATCTGCACACTCCAAAAACATCAACATCACATCTGCACACTCCAAAAACATCAACATCACATCTGCACACTCCAAAAACATCAACATCACATCTGCACACTCCAAAAACATCAACATCACATCTGCACACTCCAAAAACATCAACATCACATCTGCACACTCCAAAAACATCAACATCACATCTGCACACTCCAAAACATCACACCTGCACACTCATAAACATCAACATCACATCTGTACACTCCATAAACATCACATCTGCACACTCCATAAACATCAACATCACACCTGCACACTCCATAAACATCAACATCACACCTGCACACTCCATAAACATCAACATCACATCTGCACACTCCATAAACATCAACATCACATCTGCACACTCCATAAACATCACATCTGCACACTCCATCCAGAAATATCAACATCACATCTGCACACTCCATAAACATCAACATCACACCTGCACACTCCATAAACATCAACATCACACCTGCACACTCCATAAACATCAACATCACACCTGCACACTCCATAAACATCAACATCACACCTGCACACTCCATAAACATCAACATCACACCTGCACACTCCATAAACATCAACATCACACCTGCACACTCCATAAACATCAACATCACACCTGCACACTCCATAAACATCAACATCACATCTGCACACTCCATAAACATCAACATCACATCTGCACACTCCATAAACATCACATCTGCACACTCCATCCATAAACATCAACATCACATCTGCACACTCCATAAACATCAACATCACACCTGCACACTCCATAAACATCAACATCACACCTGCACACTCCATAAACATCAACATCACACCTGCACACTCCATAAACATCAACATCACACCTGCACACTCCATAAACATCAACATCACACCTGCACACTCCATAAACATCAACATCACACCTGCACACTCCATAAACATCAACATCACACCTGCACACTCCATAAACATCAACATCACATCTGCACACTCCATAAACATCAACATCACACCTGCACACTCCATCACACTAACATCATAAACATCACATCTGCACACTCCATAAACATCAACATCACATCTGTACACTCCATAAACATCACATCTGCACACTCCATAAACATCAACATCACATCTGCACACTCCATAAACATCACATCTGCACACTCCATCCATAAACATCAACATCACATCTGCACACTCCATAAACATCACATCTGCACACTCCACTCCATCACACTCATAAACATCAACATCATAAACATCACACATCTGCACACTCCATAAACATCAACATCACATCTGCAAAACTCCATCCATAAACATCAACATCACATCTACACACTTCATAAACATCACATCGGTACACTCCATAAACATCAACATCACATCTGTACACTCCATAAACATCACATCTGCACACTTCATAAACATCACATCTGCACACTCCATAAACATCAACATCACATCTGTACACTCCATAAACATCACATCTGTACACTTCATAAACATCACATCTGCACACTCCATCCATAAACATCAACATCACATCTGTACACTTCATAAACATCACATCTGCACACCCATCAACATCAACATCACATCTGCACACACCATAAACATCAACATCACATCTGCACACTCCATCAACATCATCACATCTGCACACTCCATAAACATCACATCTGTACACTCCATAAACATCACATCTGCACACTCCATAAACAGCACATCTGCACACTCCATCCATAAACATCAACATCACATCTGTACATCATAAACATCACATCTGCACACATCAACATCACATCACACCTGCACACTCCATAAACATCAACATCACACCTGCACACTCCATAAACATCAACATCACACCTGCACACTCCATAAACATCAACATCACATCTGCACACTTCCATAAACATCAACATCACATCTGCACACTCCATAAACATCATCATCACATCTGCACACTCCATAAACATCATCATCACATCTGTACACACATCTGCACATCCAAACATCAACATCACATCTGCACACTCCATAAACATCAACATCACACCTGCACACTCCATAAACATCAACATCACATCTGCACACTCCATCGATAAACATCAACATCACATGTTAACGATTATTCCCGTCTGTGTTCCTGTGCAGTGAAGCTCCTGAAGCAGGATCAGGAGATAAAGGAGATGAAGCAGAAGATCGCCGAGGTCATGGCGGTTTCTCCGGACGTGTCCTACGTGGCTCCGCGCTCCGGCGTCCCGCAGTACCTCAAGTTCCTCAACTCGGAGCGTTACGTCCTGAACCCGCGAGGATTCATGTACCAGTGTTTGAAGAAATAAAAGAACAATGGCCTCAGAAGTCGGAATAAAAGGGAATCGCGGCGTGAGGTTTTCCCGGAGCGGGTTTCACGCCTCCGAGCCGGATGTTCTGCAGGACGCGATGCTGATTTGTGGTGCTACTGAAGTCAACCAGGCAACACGGGCCGAGTCTTTCCCATCCTGAACTCGCTTTGGTCAAAAACATCTATTACAAATGGGGTTTTTTTCCGAGTCTCTGCAGGATTCGGTGAATATTTTCATAAAAAAGGAGAAAATGAAAAGGCTCAATGGCTCATGTTGTGCCTCAATACAATATTCAACCAATAAAAAGCCAATACCTAACGTCAGTAATGTGAATATGAAGTGCTTTGTACCGTTTTGTATTCCTTTTTACATTCTACACATTGTAAAGGAAGTTCTCAATTTGTACGTTTTCACGTCTTTGGGACTCGTCGCCTTTTTAACGTGTCAATGAGGTGTTTTTTAACGAGATTATTTATTTTTCTGCCTCGATGTACCTTTTTTCCTTCTCCTATCGTGAAATAAGAGATACCGATTGGATGGTCTTGGTCTGCATGCTGATTACAACAAACTAACGCTCAAGTTTTGATGTTTTTTAATTGTGCATTTGTGCAAGGGCTAATGTTTTCTTCCAAGATCTTTTGGAACAATTAATAATAAAAAAAACAACAAAAAAAAACAACAAGGCTTTTTTTATATATATATTTCTTCTCCTTATTTCAGGAAATGCTTTTATACAATTTAGGGACAAAAATATCCCTGAATTTTACACCCGTTTGAGTTTCTTCCATAAAAGCGCCCAGTTTTGGGTTCACTGCGCTCGGAGACTCGAACCTGCTCCGACACGGCGCTCCGGGAGGAACTGCTCCACATGGAAGATCTTTGTCCAGCAATAAAACAGTGTTGGGATGAACATGAATACAGTCTGAGAATTCTCCTCACCGCACACGTACGCTCCATACAACCCACTACACAATCCCAGTACACTCCATACAACCCACTACACAATCCCAGTACACTCCATACAACCCACTACACAATCCCAGTACACTCCATACAACCCACTACACAATCCCAGTACACTCCATACAACCCACTACACAATCCCAGTACACTCCATACAACCCACTACACAATCCCAGTACGCTCCATACAACCCACTGCAGCAGCGTCCCAGTACACTCCATACAACCCACTACACAATCCCAGTACACTCCATACAACCCACTGCAGCAGCGTCCCAGTACACTCCATACAACCCACTGCAGCGTCGTCCCAGTACGCTCCATACAACCCACTACACAATCCCAGTACACTCCATACAACCCACTGCAGCGTCGTCCCAGTACGCTCCATACAACCCACTACACAATCCCAGTACACTCCATACAACCCACTTCAGCGTCGTCCCAGTACGCTCCATACAACCCATTACAGCGTTGTCCCAGTACACTCCATACAACCCACTACAGCGTCAATCCCAGTACACTCCATACAACCCACTACACAATCCCAGTACACTCCATACAACCCACTACACAATCCCAGTACGCTCCATACAACCCACTACACAATCCCAGTACACTCCATACAACCCACTGCAGCGTCGTCCCAGTACGCTCCATACAACCCACTGCAGCGTCGTCCCAGTACGCTCCATACAACCCACTACCCCCACAATCCCAGTACAGTACGCTCCATACAACCCACTGCAGCGTCGTCCCAGTAAACACTAAACCACTAAATCCTCTCTCACACCCCCCCACTGCTCCTCCCACCCCCCCTACACTGCTGTACTTCTGCACTCGCCCCCCCCACTGCTGCACCCGCCTCCAATCCATCGCCCCCCCAAATGCTGCACCCGCTCCACACACTCCACCCTGCCTAAAACCCACCCCCCCCCCACTGCTGCATCACATCCCAAAACCACTGCGCTCGTCTATAAACGACAAACATGGATCTTCATCCCTCAGAAATCTCCTCATCACCTCCCGTAGCGCACCATCGCTGTCTGAGAGCGTCTCGCACTGCTCGCCTGTTTCCACCTTCTCTCAGGGGAAGAGTTAAAGATCAGCTCAAGGCTCTTCTTCTCTGTTCTGGTATCGAGGTGGTGGAATGAACTTCCCCTGGACGTCCCAACAACAGAGACACTGCTGCGTCTTCACACCACCACTGAAAACCCCGATCTCTTCCAACAACATCCCATAATAACACTTCTTCCTCCTCACTGTCCAGGAAAACATCAATAATATGCTGTTTATGTTTATTTTATACCTTCAGTTTGTATCAATCACACCTGAATCAATTTATTCTTAGACTTAAAGCACTATTTATACATCGCTCTAGATAAGATCGTACACGTCTGCTCCTATTGGCTAAGTACAGAAATGCTGCTTTCTGATTGGCTGAGAGTACAGAGTTTCATTATGTTTATATGTAAGGTACTGTACATAAACACTTTATTTATTACTTACCAATAATACAATAATGTGGTTCATTCTTTGTTTTGTGAGATTAAGTTTCAATTTCAAAGTCTTACTTTTTACACATTGTGTGAAATCGTTCATTCCTTTTTATTTACGAGTGGATAAGAAAAGCAAACACGCAGTAATCCTCCGCACACAGCAGGTGGCGCTGTTTAACGCCTTCTTTTGCTGCAACCAAAACGCAGTTTAAGCCCGAGAGAGAAATAAATGATGTTAAAACTCGCGCAAATATTTAAACCATTTTTTAAAAGTGTTTAAAAAGAAGGTTTTGTTCTAATGATTTTATGAATCGAGATCAGAAAACAGGAAATTTGTTATTAAAAAGATAAAAATCTGGTGTTAGAGTTTATAAAGCTGTTACAGAGAGACTTAGTGGAGGAATAAAACGTTTATAATGACACTTTAATCTTTATAAATATTTTTCTCCCATAAATTCCCTTTTTACACCAGGAATAAACACATTATTATTATTATTATTATTATTATTATTATTATTGTTATTATCGTCCAGCACAGGAATAAATCATTATCTTTTTGTGTAATCTTATTATCACTTTATAGATTGTATTAATTGCATTAATGTATGATTTGTTCCTAAAATACAGTGTGATTATTAGGTTTATATTTAACCTCCTCCAAACTGTACAAACTATTAAAGTTAATAATAAATAAATTGATGAGCAGGGAATCTTATGATGAATTGTTTAAACTGCTGCACTAAAAACACGACAATAAGAAGATTATAATCTTAATAAATCACTAGTGTGGATTTGAAGGTGTAAATTCTTTTGCACGTTTACTGGAGTTTTATTTTACCGACTGCATTGTTTGTTTACTTGTTGTTACTGATTTATTCCGAATCCGGTGTCGCAGGGAAAGGATTGGAAAGTTTTTCACAACACGAGACTGAATAGAGACTTGTAGACGTTATAACGCAGTGTGATTGACACCATCAGCGCTCGGGGGCGGGGTTTTGCTGCCATGCGCGCTCCTGATTGGTTCGTTCCGGAGGTAAGAAAAGACGCAGAAAGTTGAGGAA
Source organism: Kryptopterus vitreolus (assembly GCA_030449085.1). Classification (NCBI taxonomy): domain Eukaryota; kingdom Metazoa; phylum Chordata; class Actinopteri; order Siluriformes; family Siluridae; genus Kryptopterus; species Kryptopterus vitreolus. The sequence continues at coordinate 34,889,929 of JACRUU010000007.1, read as the reverse complement.
GTGTTTTTCTTTATCATCAACAAAACGGTGCAACGTCGTCGTTTTTTGCGCTTTTCGTGTGTAAAAGATACAGAACCCCCCCCCCCATCTCCCCCCCTTCCACCCCGCAAATCAACTGCACAGAGCATAACAATCATTTTATCTCACACAAAAGAAAATATTCATCATTATTATTATTATTATTGATCTATTTCTGCCTGTTGTGTAAAGCACACATACGAGCGTGATGTGCTTCTCAACACATAATACCAACCCTGTTGTGTTTTGGATAATAACAGCTTGCTTTTATTTACGTGTTTGTTTTTTTATTAGAAGATGAAAAAGCAAAATGTGCTTTTGATTAAAATCTCCATATTTGATTTTATAATTGATGATCATTTCCGACTCGATCGACTGATTGTCTGACCAACCGATCCAAGTTCAGAAGCCCAACACCATCACAACCCAAGTGTGGTAATATCCACTATATATATATATGTGTGTGTGTGTGTGTGTGTGTGTGTGTGTGTTGGGGGGGGAAATGCTGTTTTAACAGTGTGCAAAAAGAGACCTCTCCATTTTTACCTCCAAAAACACCAGCAACCGCAACCACTATACATCTATACACCTTCACACGCGTCCTCCCATCCTATAGTACACAACAAATATCCCTCCGTAAATCCCCGTCCTATAATAATAATAATAATAATTAATAATATTAATGCTCTGACCGATCTACAAGCGAGCAGAGCAGAAGCAGAAACGCATCAGATAGTGAGCGGAGGGAAAATTGAGCCTTTTTTCACCCGGAATCGACTGAAGGCACGTTCAGAACCAAAATCAGAGGTGGAAAAGGGGGAGGGGGAGGGGGGAGGACGAGGGGGGAGGGGGGGGTGAGCGCCTTAGTCACACGGAAAAAAAAAAAAAAAAAAAAACCTTGGCGGGAAAATATACAGCAAATTCATACATTCACAAAGAGTCGCTAAAACGCCGAGAAAGTGGAGAATGTTTCGAATGTAAATGATAAATAAGCGACCTGATCTAAACCCCGCCCCCTGCCCCAAAAGCTCCGCCCATTCACAGTATTGTCTTTTTCCATTGAACCACAGTCATTATATAATATACAGAATTATAGATAGACGCTCCGATGATGAAATCTGTGTAACAGAACACCCAGTCGTACCTTCCTGACACATCTTCCCCAGGGTTATGAAGGAAACCTTGCTTTTGTTTTTTTTTTTTAAACCGTCAGCGTTCGTTTCAGAAATGCAGCTTATTAAAGTGAGCGCGGCGCCGGCGACACGCGACCTCCACACCACCCCCACCAACACCACCCCCACCACCCCCCCCCACCCCCCCAACAACCACCTTCCCGTATGAAGATCGGCCAGCGTCGAGTAGTACTGAAAATACAAACAAACAAGGCTGATATAAACACACCAAAAAAAAACCAATCAGAGAGAGTATTGTTAAGTAATAATAATAACATAAATAAAAAAAAGAAACACTTGTAATATGATTAAAAAACTGTTGTTTCTCAGCGAAGCAGGTGCGCTACAGAGAGAGAGAGGAGAGAGAGAGAGAGAGAGAGAGATCGACACACGAATGTAGGCGACACTTTGGCGCCACCTACAGCAGCGTGAAGAACGATAGAAAAACGCAGGGATCGCGTGCAAGCGAGGCTCCATTGTTCCGCTGGGGGGGGGGGGGGGGGGCGGGGAAGGGGGGGGGGGGGGGTTTTGGCGAGAAGCCGCGTACGCCCAGTCCTTCGTGTGACTGAGCGCTAAAGTCCTGTCCCGTGGTGGAGGATGAGGAGGAGCGGCGGCGAAACGCGTGTCCACCGCTCTGCTACGAGGAAACGGTGACGGGATTCAGAGAGCCGTTGCGGCTGTAGAACTTTGAGAAGGCCTCCTCAAGCACGGTGGTGAGACGCGGCTGATCGCCCTACACGACACACACACACACACATTTATATTAGTGTTCTCAGATGTAGCACAAAAACATTCCAAATAGTGTTACGGACAAAACTTTGTGCACCCCCCCCCCCCACTTGCTTGAGGGGCCTTCTCAAGTTCTACAGCCGACGGCTCTCTGAATCCGTCACCGTTTCCTCGTAGCAGAGCGGTGGACACGCGTTTCGCCGCCGCTCCTCTCATCCTCACACGGGACAGGACTTTAGGCTCAGTCAACGAAGGCTGGGCGTACGCGGCTTCTCGCCAAAACCCCCCCACTGCCCCGCCCCCCCCTCTCCCCTCCCCAGAGGGAAACAATCGGGAGCCTCGCTTGCACGACGATCCCTGCGTTTTTCTATCGTTCTTCACGCTGCTGTAGGTGGCGCCAAAGTGTCGCTGACATCGTGTGATCGATCTCTCTCTCTCTCTCTCTCTCTCTCTCTCTCTCTCTGTAGCGCCACCTGCTTCTCTGAGAAACAACAGTTATTGTTAAAGTCAGTATTACAAGCTGTGTTCTTTTATTTTTATTTAATGTTTATTATTATTACTTAACAGTATCTCTCTCTGGATTTGGGTTGTGTTTTTGGTGTGGTTTATATCAGAGCCTTGTTTTGTTTGTATTTTCAGTACGTACGCGACGCGTGAGCCGATCTTCATACGGGAAGGTGAATGTCAGGTCGCGTGGTCTGCCGGCGCCGCGCTCACTTTTTAAAGCTGCATTTCTGAAACGAACGCTGACGGTTTAAAAAAAAAAAACAAAAGCAAGGTTTCCTTCATAACCCTGGGGAAGATGTGTCAGGAAGGTACGACTGGGTGTTCTGTTACACAGATTTCATCATCGGAGCGTCTATCTATAATTCTGTATATTATATAATGACTGTGGTTCAATGGAAAAAGACAATACTGTGAATGGGCGGAGCTTTTGGGGCAGGGGGCGGGGTTTAGATCAGGTCGCTTATTTATCATTTACATTCGAAACATTCTCCACTTTCTCGGCGTTTTAGCGACTCTTTGTGAATGTATGAATTTGCTGTATATTTTCACCGCCAAGGTGTGTTTTTTTTTTTTTCCGGTGACGAAGGGCGTCAACCACCCCCTCCCCCTGTCTCCCCCTCCCCCCCTCCCCCTTTTCCACTTGATTTTGTTCGGAAACGTGCCTTCAGCCCGATTCGGGTTAAAAAAGGCTCAAGTGTCCTCCGCTCACTTCTGATGCGTTTCTGCTTCATGCTTTCTGCTCGGTTGTAGACGTCAGGATGAATAATTATATTATTATTATATTATTATAGGACGGGGATTTACGGCGGGATATTTGTTGTGTACTATAGGATGGGAGGACGCGTGTGAAGGTGTATGATGTATAGTGGTTGCGTTGCTGGTGTTTTTGGAGGTAAAAATGGAGAGGTCTCTTTGCACACTGTTAAAAAGTGATTTCCCCCCAAACACACACACACACACACACACAAACAAAATTATTTAGTGGATATTACCACTGGTTGTGATGGGTGGGCTCTGAACTTGGATCGGTTGGTCAGACAATCAGTCGATCGATCGGAAATGATCATCATATAAAATAAATATGGAGATTTTAATCAAAAGCACATTTTGCTTTTTCATCTTCTAATAAAAAAACAAACACGTAAATAAAAGCAAGCTGTTATTATCCAAAACACAACAGGGTTGGTATTATGTGTTGAGAAGCACATCACGCTCGTATGTGTGCTTTACACAACAGGCAGAAATAGATCAATAATAATAATAATAATGATGAATATTTTCTTTTGTGTGAGATAAAATGATTGTTATGCTCTGTGCAGTTGATTTGCGGGGTGGAAGGGGGGGGGAGATGGGGGGGGGGGTTCGGTATCTTTTAACACGAAAAGCGCAAAAAACGACGACGTTGCACCGTTTTGTTGATGATAAAGAAAAACACTTCCTCAACTTTCTGCGTCTTTTCTTACCTCCGGAACGAACCAATCAGGAGCGCGCATGGCAGCAAAACCCCGCCCCCGAGCGCTGATGGTGTCAATCACACTGCGTTATAACGTCTACAAGTCTCTATTCAGTCTCGTGTTGTGAAAAACTTTCCAATCCTTTCCCTGCGACACCGGATTCGGAATAAATCAGTAACAACAAGTAAACAAACAATGCAGTCGGTAAAATAAAACTCCAGTAAACGTGCAAAAGAATTTACACCTTCAAATCCACACTAGTGATTTATTAAGATTATAATCTTCTTATTGTCGTGTTTTTAGTGCAGCAGTTTAAACAATTCATCATAAGATTCCCTGCTCATCAATTTATTTATTATTAACTTTAATAGTTTGTACAGTTTGGAGGAGGTTAAATATAAACCTAATAATCACACTGTATTTTAGGAACAAATCATACATTAATGCAATTAATACAATCTATAAAGTGATAATAAGATTACACAAAAGATAATGATTTATTCCTTGTGCTGGAGATAATAATAAAATAATAATAAAATAATAATAATAACCATAATGTGTTATTCCTGGTGTAAAAAGGGATTTATGGGAGAAAAATATTTATAAGATAAAGGTCATTATAAACGTTTTATTCCTCACTAAGTCTCTCTGTAACAGCTTCCTAAACTATAACACCAGATTTTTATCTTTTTAATAACAAATTTCCTGTTTTCTGATCTCGATTCATAAAATCATTAGAACAAAACCTTCTTTTTAAACACTTTTAAAAAATGGTTTAAATATTTGCGCGAGTTTTAACATCATTTATTTCTCTCTCGGGCTTAAACTGCGTTTTGGTTGCAGCAAAAGAAGGCGTTAAACAGCGCCACCTGCTGTGTGCGGAGGATTACTGCGTGTTTGCTTTTCTTATCCACTCGTAAATAAAAAGGAATGAACGATTTCACACAATGTGTAAAAAGTAAGACTTTGAAATTGAAACTTAATCTCACAAAACAAAGAATGAACCACATTATTGTATTATTGGTAAGTAATAAATAAAGTGTTTATGTACAGTACCTTACATATAAACATAATGAAACTCTGTACTCTCAGCCAATCAGAAAGCAGCATTTCTGTACTTAGCCAATAGGAGCAGACGTGTACGATCTTATCTAGAGCGATGTATAAATAGTGCTTTAAGTCTAAGAATAAATTGATTCAGGTGTGATTGATACAAACTGAAGGTATAAAATAAACATAAACAGCATATTATTGATGTTTCCTGGACAGTGAGAGGAAGAAGTGTTATTATGGGTGTTGTTGGAAGAGATCAGGGTTTTCAGGGTGGTGTGAAGACGCAGCAGTGTCTCTGCTGTGGGGCCGTCCGGGGAAGTTCTTCACCCTCGTACCAGAAACAGAAGAAGAGCCTGAGCTGATCTTTACTCTTCCCTGAGAGAAGGTGGAATCAGTGTGATAAGTGGAGACGCTCTCAGCGCGTGGTGCGCTAGGGGAGGGATGAGGAGATTTCTGAGGGATGAAGATCCATGTTTGGTTTATAGACGAGCGTCAGTGTTTTGGATGTGATGCAGCAGTGGGGGGGGGGGGGTTTAGGCAGGGTGGAGTGGGTGGAGCGGGTTTGAGTGGGGGGGCGATGGATGGGAGGGGCGCAGTGGGGGGGGCGGATGGAGGCAGAAAGCTAGGCAGGTGGGGGGTGGGGGAGAGCAAGTGGGGGGGTGTGAGAGAGGATTTAGTGGTTAGTGTTTACTGGGACGACGCTGCAGTGGGTTGTATGGAGTGTACTGGGATTTGTTGGGTGTATGGAGCGTACTGGGACGAGCTGCAGTGGGTGTATGGGGTGTACTGGGATGTTATGGGTTGTATGGCGCGTAGGGACGACGCTCAGTGGGTTGTATGGAGTGTACTGGGACACGCTGTATTTGTGTATGGGTGTATGGAGTGTATGGGATTGTGTAGTGGGTTGTATGGAGTGTACTGGGATTGTGTAGTGGGTTGTATGGAGTGTACTGGGATTGTGTAGTGGGTTGTATGGAGTGTACTGGGATTGTGTAGTGGGTTGTATGGAGTGTACTGGGATTGTGTAGTGGGTTGTATGGAGTGTACTGGGACGCTGCTGCAGTGGGTTGTATGGAGTGTACTGGGATTGTGTAGTGGGTTGTATGGAGTGTACTGGGACAACGCTGTAATGGGTTGTATGGAGCGTACTGGGACGACGCTGAAGTGGGTTGTATGGAGTGTACTGGGATTGTGTAGTGGGTTGTATGGAGCGTACTGGGACGACGCTGCAGTGGGTTGTATGGAGTGTACTGGGACGCTGCTGCAGTGGGTTGTATGGAGCGTACTGGGATTGTGTAGTGGGTTGTATGGAGCGTACGTGTGCGGTGAGGAGAATTCTCAGACTGTATTCATGTTCATCCCAACACTGTTTTATTGCTGGACAAAGATCTTCCATGTGGAGCAGTTCCTCCCGGAGCGCCGTGTCGGAGCAGGTTCGAGTCTCCGAGCGCAGTGAACCCAAAACTGGGCGCTTTTATGGAAGAAACTCAAACGGGTGTAAAATTCAGGGATATTTTTGTCCCTAAATTGTATAAAAGCATTTCCTGAAATAAGGAGAAGAAATATATATATAAAAAAAGCCTTGTTGTTTTTTTTTGTTGTTTTTTTTATTATTAATTGTTCCAAAAGATCTTGGAAGAAAACATTAGCCCTTGCACAAATGCACAATTAAAAAACATCAAAACTTGAGCGTTAGTTTGTTGTAATCAGCATGCAGACCAAGACCATCCAATCGGTATCTCTTATTTCACGATAGGAGAAGGAAAAAAGGTACATCGAGGCAGAAAAATAAATAATCTCGTTAAAAAACACCTCATTGACACGTTAAAAAGGCGACGAGTCCCAAAGACGTGAAAACGTACAAATTGAGAACTTCCTTTACAATGTGTAGAATGTAAAAAGGAATACAAAACGGTACAAAGCACTTCATATTCACATTACTGACGTTAGGTATTGGCTTTTTATTGGTTGAATATTGTATTGAGGCACAACATGAGCCATTGAGCCTTTTCATTTTCTCCTTTTTTATGAAAATATTCACCGAATCCTGCAGAGACTCGGAAAAAAACCCCATTTGTAATAGATGTTTTTGACCAAAGCGAGTTCAGGATGGGAAAGACTCGGCCCGTGTTGCCTGGTTGACTTCAGTAGCACCACAAATCAGCATCGCGTCCTGCAGAACATCCGGCTCGGAGGCGTGAAACCCGCTCCGGGAAAACCTCACGCCGCGATTCCCTTTTATTCCGACTTCTGAGGCCATTGTTCTTTTATTTCTTCAAACACTGGTACATGAATCCTCGCGGGTTCAGGACGTAACGCTCCGAGTTGAGGAACTTGAGGTACTGCGGGACGCCGGAGCGCGGAGCCACGTAGGACACGTCCGGAGAAACCGCCATGACCTCGGCGATCTTCTGCTTCATCTCCATTATCTCCTGATCCTGCTTCAGGAGCTTCACTGCACAGGAACACAGACGGGAATAATCGTTAACATGTGATGTTGATGTTTATCGATGGAGTGTGCAGATGTGATGTTGATGTTTATGGAGTGTGCAGATGTGATGTTGATGATGGAGTGTGCAGATGTGATGTTTATGATGGAGTGTGCAGATGTGATGTTTATGAAGTGTACAGATGTGATGTTTATCGAGTGTACAGTGTGATGTTGATGTTTATGGATGGTGTGTGCAGATGTGATGTTTATGGAGTGTACAGATGTGATGTTGATGTTTATGAGTGTGCAGATGTGATGTTGATGTTTATATTGTGTGCAGATGTGATGTTTATGAGTGTACAGATGTAATGTTGATGTTTATGGATGGAGTGTGCAGATGTGATGTTTATGAAGTGTACAGATGTGATGATGATGTTTATGGAGTGTGCAGATGTGATGATGATGTTTATGGAGTGTGCAGATGTGATGATGATGTTTATGGAGTGTGCAGATGTGATGATGATGTTTATGGAGTGTGCAGATGTGATGATGATGTTTATGGAGTGTGCAGATGTGATGTTTATGAAGTGTACAGATGTGATGATGATGTTTATGGAGTGTGCAGATGTGATGATGATGTTATGGAGTGTGCAGATGTGATGATGATGTTTATGGAGTGTGCAGATGTGATGTTGATGTTTATGGATGGAGTGTGCAGATGTGATGTTTATGGAGTGTGTAGATGTGATGTTGATGTTTATGGATGGAGTGTGCAGGTGTGATGTTGATGTTTATGGAGTGTGCAGTGTGATGTTGATGTTTATGGAGTGTGCAGGTGTGATGTTTATGGAGTGTACAGATGTAATGTTGATGTTTATGGATGGATGTGCAGTGTGTGTTTAGATGTGATGTTGATGTTTATGGAGTGTGCAGATGTGATGATGATGTTATGGAGTGTGCAGATGTGATGTTGATGTTTATGGAGTGTGCAGATGTGATGTTGATGTTTATGAGGTGTACAGATGTGATGTTTATGGAGTGTGCAGATGTGATGTTGATGTTTATGGATGGAGTGTGCAGATGTGATGTTGATGTTTATGGAGTGTGCAGATGTGATGATGTTGATGGAGTGTGCAGATGTGATGTTGATGTTTATGGAGTGTGCAGATGTGATGTTGATGTTTATGGATGGAGTGTGCAGATGTGATGTTTATGAAGTGTACAGATGTGATGATGATGTTTATGGAGTGTGCAGATGTGATGTTGATGTTTATGGAGTGTGCAGATGTGATGTTGATGTTTATGGAGTGTGCAGATGTGATGATGTTATGGAGTGTGCAGATGTGATGTTGATATTTATGGATGGAGTGTGCAGATGTGATGTTTATGGAGTGTGCAGATGTGATGTTGATGTTTATATTGTGTGCAGATGTGATGTTTATGGAGTGTGCAGATGTGATGTTGATGTTTATGGAGTGTGCAGGTGTGATGTTTATGGAGTGTACAGATGTGATGTTGATGTTTATGGAGTGTGCAGATGTGATGTTGATGTTTATGGAGTGTGCAGATGTGAGGTTGATGTTTATGGAGTGTGCAGATGTGATGATGATGTTTTGGAGTGTGCAGATGTGATGTTGATGTTTTGGCGTGTGCAGATGTGATGTTTTGGAGTGTGCAGATGTGATGTTGATATTTTTTGGAGTGTGCAGATGTGATGTTGATGTTTTTGGAGTGTGCAGATGTGATGATGATGTTTTGGAGTGTGCAGATGTGATGTTATGGAGTGTGCAGATGTGATGTTGATGTTTATAGTGTGTGCAGATGTGATGTTTATGGAGTGTGCAGTGTGATGTTGATGTTTTGGAGTGTGCAGTGTGATGTTGATGTTTATGGAGTGTGCAGGTGTGATGTTGATGTTTATGGAGTGTGCAGATGTGATGTTTATGATGTACAGATGATGTTTGATGTTTATGGTGTGTGCAGATGTGATGTTTATGGAGTGTGCAGATGTGATGTTGATGTTTGATGTGATGATGTGACTTTCCCGCACCCTGCGCGAGCTCCAGCTGTCTCCTGGCGTCTCCCAGCGCTGAGAACAGGTCGAGTTTGAGACGCGTCTCTGCGCTCAGGTTGTATTCTAAATGCTGAGCTTTATCCTGCAGAGACGACAGAGCGGAGAGCAACGCGTCGGCCTCCTGCTCCGAACACCGCTGTTTCTTCAGAGACTGAAAACAAACAGCAAAACATTTCATTGTAAAGAGGAAACTGGTCTGGAATTTCACTCCGGGATAACCACCATGAGCCGGAAGTGTCGCGCTGCAACTTCACTTCAGGAAAAGGAGGATCGAAAGGAAATAATAAAGGTTTAATTATTATTATAGTAAGAAACAATAAAGATAACGTCACTCTCAGAACTGCTCTTCTTTTTTTGTCCACCAGATGTCCTCATTGGTCACTTTATGTTCTTCTCCCTGTTTGTTAGATTCTTTATTGTCGCCTGTTTTTAATTGTCTTATTTTTTTAAGTCTTTTTTGTATTTATGAACAGTTTTACTCCATTTTTATTCTCCTGTTCACGCGTTACAATCTGTCACATTATAAAGGACCCTCTCATTAAAGATCAACCCCAATCCAAACCCCATTCCTGACAAAACACAAACAAAATAAAATAAAAAACAAGCCAGTAAACAATCACAGATAAAACTCATGTATACATTAGTGACATCTAGTGGTCAATAAAAGCATAAACATGGCAGAGCATTGAGAGGATCCCAAAATGTTTGTGAACGTTTTAGGGCTTTGAAAATAAACACGCTTTATTTATTTATTTATTTATCTATTTGTTTATGGAGCGTGCAATATTTGTGCTCCATTAAAACTGAAAAAGTATTTACAGAAATAAAGGGGGGGCAAACTTTTTAGCTCAGGGGTCACATTGACTTTTAAAATGTGTCAGAAAATATACATATAAAATACAAACATATAATAAACACATTAATATTAAAACTGTAATGTATAATACACATGTATAATACACATAATGCGCCACCTGTGGAACATCAGGGAATTACATGACCACACACACTAACACTCATTATCTCCACTACCACACACACTAACTAACACACTAACAACTTTCATTTATACAACTAACACACACACACATAAACACATCATTTATACACACTAACACAACACACCACACACACACACAACACACGTCATTTATACACACTACCACAAACACACTCATTTAAACACACTAACACACAAACACACTAATACACTCTTACACTAACACACAACCACACTACCACTACTAACACACACAAACACCTCATTATACACACTAACACACACCCCACTACACATAAACACGCTAATTTATACACACTACACACTAACACACAATCATTTATGCACACTAACACACACACTACACACTAACACACAGTCATTTATACACACACACACTAACACACTTATTTATACACACTAACACACACAAACACACACTCATTTATACACACTAACACACACTACACACTAACACACACTCAGCCAATCTCAATAATAAACACACTTAATCACACAAAACGAGAGACAACACACAGGAAGCCGAGCACACAATATGTGTAAAAACAACACAAATGAAAGTATCACACACGTCCATGAAAAGGAGGAGAAAGGAATGTTTACCTCGACGTCTTTCTCTAGTGATAAGACTCGAGTATCTTTGCCCTGATGTTCCAGCTGTAGCTGTTTATATTCCGCGTCCAGATCTCGAGCTCTCTTCCGTAATAACTGTGTCTCTCCGTGTTCCTGCCTGGAGAGAAAAACGCAACAACAACAACAACAACAACAACAAACAC
>JACRUU010000007.1:34865300-34872800 GCA_030449085.1 Kryptopterus vitreolus | reverse complement strand
TAATAAAATACTGTATTAAAACAATTTGGACAAATTACAAAAGTGCAACAGAAGTATTAAATAGCGTAGTGGATGGATAGTGAAAATGTACATACAGTTTGTAATGTAAAATCTCTCTGTGGCGCCCTCTGTCGGCCGCACATGTTTTAGATTGTAAGAATTTATCACATGAATGTGAAAGAGTGAAAACCACAGCGCGTGCTGCTTCGATTGAAATAGAAAGGGATTATTTTGGGTTTATAGTTTATGTAAATAATGGAGTCAGTGGGAAACGGTGGGAAGGAAAATCTCCCTGAGAAGGTACGAGGAGGAAACGTTGGTGTTATTGTTTATGTAGGTCCTGGATGTAAATGTGTGGAAGGTGTGAATGATGTATTAATAGTCCGCATTTCTGTGAGTGCAGGGAAGGAACCTGGCCGACCTCCGGCGCACCATGAGCCACGCCACCTTCTCCGTGTCCACCACTCTCCGGCTCGGGCGACAGATCCTGGAGGCCATCGAGAGCATCCACTCAGTCGGCTTCCTGCACAGGGACATCAAACCGGTACGGACATGACGTGTGTGTGTGTGTGTGTGTGTGTGTCTGCAGGTATGTGTCTATCACTGGTGCGCTATCGCGATAAGTATGTTGGCATCAGAAGGCTGTAATTGATGCAGAATCGTCTGCGTTATAATGCATCACAGTAATGTTTAATTCCAGCATCCGCACTGAAGACCTTTTATTAATAGTCCAGTTAATGAAATTAATTCCGCCAGTACACTGTATGTGTTATTATGTGTTATGTGTGATATTATATGTGATATTGTATGTGTTATTGCATGTGATATTACATGTGTTATTGCATGTGTTATTACATGTGTTATTGCGTGTGTTATTGCGTGTTATTACATGTTATTGTATGTGTTATTTCATGTTATTACATGTTATTGCATGTGTTATTGTGTTATTGCATGTGTTATTTCATGTTATTACATGTGTTATTACATTCTTTATTGTATGTGTTATTGTGTTATTGCATGTGTTATTTCATGTTATTACACGTGTTATTACATGTGTTATTTCATGTTATTACATGTGTTATTACATGTGTTATTACATGCGTTATTACATGCGTTATTACATGTGTTATTATATGTGTTATAACGTGTTATTGCTGGCGCTTTCTTCTCTCCTGAGCTTTTCTTTGTCCTTTCTAGTCCAACTTTGCCATGGGTCGGCTGACGAGCACGTGCAGGACGTGCTACATGCTGGACTTCGGCTTGGCGCGCCAGTTTACAAACTCCTGTCAAGAAGTTCGTCCGGTAAGCGCTCACGGTTTCACCACAATCCTCAATTCTGATTGGTCAGAAGACTCCCGTGTCTCCCGCGTTGGCGGTTTGTGACGTTCACGTGCGGCTTCCTGTTAACACGCCGAAAATAATCATTTTAGTCAAAACATTTCCATTTCTTTCTTTTTGTGGCGTATAAGAGGAATAAAGCGCATTATTACAAACTGTAATTACAATCCAATCACCTTGTACATCTTTATTTAAATTAAGCAACATGTAGTAACATTATATATACATCGTATGGTCAAACATTTGTGGACACCTCGCCTCTAATATTATCTCTTGTTCTGCATATAGTTATAACGGGTTTATAATGAGGTTATAACGGGTTATAACGAGGTTATAATGAGGTTATAATAAGGTTATAACGAGGTTATAATGAGGTTATAATGAGGTTATAATGAGGTTATAATGAGATTATAACACGAGGTTATAACGAGGTTATAACGAGGTTATAATGAGGTTATAACGAGGTTATAACGAGTTTATAATGAGGTTATAACGAGGTTATAACGAGTTTATAATGAGGTTATAACGAGGTTATAACGAGGTTATAATGAGATTATAACGAGGTTATAACAAGGTTATAACAAGTTTATAATGAGGTCATAACGAGGTTATAATGAGATTATAACAAGGTTATAACGAGGTTATAATGAGATTATAATGAGGTTATAACGAGGTTATAATGAGATTATAACGAGGTTATAACGAGGTTATAATGAGATTATAACGAGTTTATAATGAGATTATAACGAGGTTATAATGAGATTATAACGAGGTTATAATGAGATTATAACGAGGTTATAACGAGGTTATAATGAGATTATAACGAGTTAACGATTATAATGTTATAACGAGGTTTATAATGAGGTTATAACGATGAGATTATAACGAGGTTATAACGAGGTTATAACGAGGTTATAACGACGCCGGGGTTTTAGTAACGTGCCTGACGTGGTGTTCAGAACAGCATGAGATCTTCCACATCTCCAAACCCCATGTGAAGCAGAACTTCATGGATCTGGACTTGTGCAGGAGTTTATCGTCACGCTGGAACTGGTTTAAGTCGTTTAGACCAACAAAAGTCAAATTTCATGCCGTCTGAAGACACAATTATGAGCCTTTAATTAAACACATATGGGGTAAAAGGAGGCGTCGCAAAACTGTTTTTCCTGTATAGTTTACTTAATATAGTGTACTTAACACACACACACACACACACACACACACATTCTTATGCATATATGTATTTGTTCTTATCGTCTAAAGCCTCGTCCAGTGGCCGGATTTCGGGGAACTGTACGCTACGCATCAATCAACGCTCACAAGAACAAGGTATGTAATTCCCGAGATACACACACACACACACACACACACACACACACACACACACACACACACACACACACACGCAGGGATCATGAGGAACGCTGATATGAGATTGGAGAATGTAAAGGTCTTGGTGTGTATTATATAAATGAGGAGATCAGGCGTGGCCTAAAGAAGCGGCGCCCCCTGCTGTTCTGTTTCCTCCTGCAGGAAATGGGTCGGCATGACGACCTGTGGTCTCTCTTCTACATGCTGGTGGAGTTCATGGTGGGTCAGCTTCCCTGGAGGAAAGTCAAGGATAAAGTAGGTTCCGTTTCATCCGCGTTACTGAAGTGATGATGTAAATAAAGCCTGTTATTGTTTACTAAACACTGTGGGGGGGTTTGTACTGAACGTGTCATCGTGGTCATCCTGGTTTCCTCCTTCCTGGTGCAGGAGCAGGTCGGGAACCTGAAGGAGACGTACGACCATCGACTCATGCTCAAACACCTTCCCCCCGAGTTCAGCGCTTTTCTCGACCACATCTCCACTCTCGACTACTACACAAAACCCGACTATCAGGTCCGAGCATCACAACTTATTTACTCACAAATATACATGTAAATATAACAAACAAACAAATACACAGTATCGGGGAGTTACGTAGTACAGTGTTACATAATTACAAAATAAATATAACAGGAATTTGTTACAGTTACTGAGAAAAAGTGTGATGTGACGAGTGTCGTGCGAGTGACGTGATGAGTGACATGAGTGGTGTGATGAGTGACGTATGAGTGACATGTGAGCAGCATGCGAGCGGCGTGCAAGTGATGTAATGAGTGGTGTGATGAGTGACGTGTGAGTGAGTGACGTGAAGTGACAAGACATGACATGAGTGAGCGTGCGTGACGTGACGAGTGACGTGTGAGTGGCATGTGAGCAGCGTGCGAGTGGAGTGCGAGTGACGTGAGAGTGACGTGATGAGTGACGTGAGAGTGACGTGATGATGAGACGTGATGAGTGACGTGAGTGAGTGAGAGTGACGTGATGAGTGACGTGAGAGTGACGTGAGAGTGGTGTGATGAGTGACGTGAGAGTGGTGTGATGAGTGACGTATGAGTGACGTGATGAGTGACGTGAGAGTGACGTGATGAGTGACGTGATGAGTGACGTGAGAGTGACGTGATGAGTGACGTGAGAGTGACGTGAGAGTGGTGTGATGAGTGACGTGTGAGTGACGTGAGCAGCGTGTGAGTGACGTGATGAGTGATGTGATGAGTGATGTGAGAGTGACGTGATGAGTGACGTGATGAGTGACGTGATGAGTGACGTGATGAGTGACGTGATGAGTGACGTGATGAGTGACGTGATGAGTGACGTGTGAGTGACGTGATGAGTGACGTGACGTGACGAGTGACGTGATGAGTGACGTGATGTGATGATGATGTGACTGATGTGTGTGACGTGATGAGTGACGTGAGTGAGTGAGTGTGAGTGATGAGTGATGAGTGATGAGTGATGTGATGAGAGTGACGTGATGAGTGACGTTGAGTGACGTGACGTGATGAGTGACGTGAGTGAGTGACGTGATGAGTGACGTGAGTGAGAGTGACGTGTGAGTGATGAGTGACGTGAGTGATGAGTGACGTGAGAGTGACGTGAGAGTGGTGTGATGAGTGACGTGATGAGTGACGATGAGTGACGTGAGTGACGTGATGAGTGACGTGATGAGTGACGTGATGAGTGTGAGTGACGTGTGAGTGACGTGTGAGTGACGTGATGAGTGGTGTGATGAGTGATGTGACGTGAGAGTGAGTGTGATGAGTAGTGTGATGAGTGATGTGATGAGTGACGTGTGAGTGACGTGAGAGCGTGCGAGTGACGTGATGAGTGAGTGTGATGAGTGATGTGATGAGTGACGTGTGAGTGCGTGTGTGATGAGTGACATGATGAGACATGATGAGTAGTGTGATGAGTGACGTGTGAGTGACATGTGAGCAGCGTGCGAGCGGCATGCGAGTGACGTGATGAGTGACGTGAGAGTGACGTGAGTGACGTGAGTGACGTGATGAGTGACGTGATGAGTGACGTGATGTGTGAGTGACGTGAGAGTGGTGTGACGTGTGAGTGACGTGAGCGGCGTGCGAGTGACGTGATGAGTAGTGTGATGAGTGATGTGATGAGTAGTGTGATGAGTGACGTGTGAGTGACGTGAGAGTGACGAGCGTGTGAGTGACGTGATGAGTGACGTGATGAGTGACGTGATGAGTGACGTGATGAGTGACGTGACGTGAGTGACGTGTGATGAGTGACGTGATGATAGTGTGTGAGTAAGATGTGTATGAGTTGTGATGATGATGTGTGAGTGGTGTGATGTGCGAGTGACGTGATGAGTGACGTGAGAGTGGTGTGACGTGAGCGGCGGCGTGCGAGTGACGTGATGAGTGAGTGATGTGTGAGTGATGAGTGACGTGTGAGTGACGTGAGCGGCGTGCGAGTGACGTGTGAGTGACGTGAGTGAGTGGTGTGATGAGTGACTGAGAGTGTGAGTAGTTGTGTGAGTGACGTGAGTGACGTGTGAGTGACGTGAGTGAGTGACGTGATGAGTAGTGTGATGAGTGACGTGTGAGTGACGTGAGCGGCGTGCGAGTGACGTGATGAGTACGTGTGTGACGTGAGTGACGTGACGTGAGAGATGGTGTGACGTGATGCGGCGTGATGGAGTAGTGTGATGTGCGAGTGACGTGATGAGTGAGTGTGTGATGAGTGATGTGAGAGTGGTGTGATGTGCGAGTGACGTGTGATGTGATGAGTGAGTGGTGATGAGTGGTGTGATGTGCGAGTGACGTGATGAGTGACGTGAGTGAGGCGTGTGAGTGACGTGATGAGTAGAGTGATGTGTGAGTGACGTGATGAGTGGTGTGACGTGTGAGTGACGTGAGCGGCGTGCGAGTGACGTGATGAGTGGTGTGATGATGTGAGTGATTGTGCGAGTGAGTGAAAGGAGGTGGGTGATGAGTATGTGTGAGTGTGAGTGAGTGCGTGATGAGTGATGAGTGTGATGTGTGAGTGTGACGTGTGATGATGTGATGAGTGATGTGAGAGTGGTGTGATGTGCGAGTGACGTGATGAGTGTGTGGTGGTGATGTGATGAGTGAGTGACGTGTGAGTGACGTGAGAGACGTGATGAGTGACGTGAGTGTGAGTGATGATGAGTAGTGTGACGTGATGAGTGAGTGAGTGACGTGGTGAGTGACGTGAGTGAGTAGTGTGATGAGTGAGTGTGAGTGGTGTGAGCGTGCGAGTGACGTGTGATGTGAGAGTGATGTGAGTGAGTGATGAGTGGTGTGTGAGAGTGACGTGAGTGTGATGGTGTGTGAGTGTGATGAGTGACGTGACGTGAGTGACGTGATGAGTGGTGTGAGAGTGAGTGACGTGAGTGAGCGTGCGTGCGTGCGAGTGAGTGACGTGATGAGTGTGATGTGACGTGAGTGATGTGATGAGTGATGTGAGAGTGGTGTGATGTGTGAGTGACGTGAGTGTGAGTGACGTGAGCGGCGTGCGAGTGACGTGATGAGTAGTGTGATGAGTGAGTGACGTGAGTGACGTGTGAGTGACGTGCGTGAGTGACGTGAGAGTGGTGTGAGTGAGTGACGTGTGAGTGACGTGAGTGCGAGTGACGTGTGAGTGATGTTAGAGTGGTGTGATGTGCGAGTGACGTGATGAGTGGTGTGATGAGTGATGTGAGAGTGGTGTGATGAGTGACGTGAGTGAGTGGAGTGACGTGTGAGTGACGTGTGAGTGACGTGATGCGAGTGACGTGATGAGTGGTGTGATGATGTGAGTGACGTGATGAGTGGTGTGATGAGTGATGTGAGAGTGGTGTGATGTGAGTGACGTGATGAGTGACGTGAGCGGCGTGCGAGTGACGTGATGAGTAGAGTGATGTGTGAGTGACGTGAGAGTGGTGTGACGTGTGAGTGACGTGAGCGGCGTGCGAGTGACGTGTGAGTAGTGTGATGAGTGAGTGAGTGACGTGAGTGTGAGTGACGTGTGAGTGACGTGAGTGGCGTGTGAGTGACGTGATGAGTAGTGTGATGAGTGACGTGTGAGTGACGTGAGCGGCGTGCGAGTGACGTGATGAGTAGTGTGATGAGTGATGTGAGCGTATCTCTGAAACTCACGGCCATGTTGTGTTCCAGCTTCTGATGTCGGTGTTTGAGAACAGTATGAAGACGTATAACGTTATGGAGAACGACGCGTACGACTGGGAGAGGAGCGACGCCGAGGACTCGCTTACGGTCGCGGCGTTGGCCACCACGGGGCAGCAGCTGACTCGCCTCACGCCGGCGTATCTCGGGTACGCGCTCGTACAAAAAGTGACGTTTCAAATAAAGCGCGTTGTCGTCCCGGTTCTGAAACCCGATCCGCGTTCTTACAGCATGGCCAACGCCTCCGCCATCCCGGGTGACCTGCAGCGCGAGAACACCGAGGACGTCCTCCAGGGGGAGCGGCTCAGCGAAGCCGACAACTGTCCTCCCATCCCGCCACAGCACGCTCAGGGCCCCGACGTGTGGGAGGAGATGGAGCGAAGCCGAGATCGCAACCGCAATCACGTTCAACCACAAATCCGAAAGGTAAAAACGGAACGTCAGGAAGCGTCACCTTTCACACCAAACCTAACACAACACCGTTTCTGCTTTACACAGGTGTAATGTAGTTGCCCAGTTACACCACTACGGGGCGCTAGTGTGCTTGCATTTGTTTATACCAAACATTTTTTTGTCCCTGGCATGGTAGTTACCTCGTTGCACCACTAGGTGTCACTATAAAGTGTATACATCAAATAACACAAAC
>JACRUU010000007.1:34842830-34860309 GCA_030449085.1 Kryptopterus vitreolus | reverse complement strand
CCTCACTCCATCCATCTGCAGCAGAAAGGTGAGAGTGATGTGGTTCAGGATTCTCCGACTCTGCTTGTGGAATCTGATCCGGATCGTCCTGTGGGGAATTCTCCTTCTAAGACCTGCTGTAAGTCTGTGGTCTCTGTGAAGGACGCGCTGAGCCTCGTAAAGCCGCCGGAGAAGGACGTGGAGAGCGACTCCGGCTGCCCCGACGTCGGCCCTTCTACCACTCCCAACCAGGGCGAGACTCGCGGAGACCCGGGGGACGCGGGCCCCGCCTCCCCGGCCCCGGCGTCTCCGCGGGAACTGTCCCCGAGGGCCAGCCGCATTCCCGTACGTGACCCGGAATCCCCGACCAGGCGCAGTTTCGCCCCGCTGTCCCCCTCGCTCTCCTTATCCTGCGAGCACTTCCCCTCCGCACTGCTGCGAGACAGATTCTCCTTCCCGTCCGAGCGATGTTCCCGAGCGTCCGACTTCCAGGGAGACGATCTCCTGTCCCTCTCCTCGTCCTCCAGCCCCGTGTCCAGCAGGAGCAAGATTCCCAGACCCATAAGTCCCACCATCGCTCCAGACCAGTTCTCTGCTCGCTTCATCCCGCGCCCACCTCCGGGAAAACCGCCGCTCCGGCCAGGAGGAGAAAACAGGTACGGAATCGGAACGCCGCGGATCGTACGTCCCGATTGGTTCCCCGTTCCTCCACTGTAGAATCATTAGAATGTGAAATAATGATGTTGTTTGTTTTTAGGCGCAGGCGTTACCGTATCCGCGCCAGCAGCACGAGCGATACGGATCTGCTCGACAACCTCACCCAGCTGATGCAAGAGCGAGGGGGCGTGGCCGTCTCCCGCTACCAACGAACCAACGCTTCCTCCATACAGCGCTCGTTAAGCTCCTCCCCTTCCCGATTCGAGGGTTGTCACAGCCCGCTTCCTCTGGGCGTCCTCGGCTCGCCGCCGTCGCGCGTGTGCGAGTCGCGTGTGAAACGAGGGGCGGGGTTTAGTAGCAGAGCGGCGAATCCCGAGAGCAAAACCACGACCAAGGTGAACAAATAAAATGAAGTGATTTGTGTAAAACACTCTTCGGATAAATCACACCTTTATTGGAATTCCGTCGCGTTACGGAACGTTTAATGTGGGAAAAGAAAATTCACGCTGCGATTTACGAAAGCATCGCATTTAAACTCAATCCAACATTCGCACGTTTCTCCTACACGTCCTCCTTCACTCGCACACTCGTTTATTCCACCCGTCACGACACCTTTACCATCCTGTGGGAACGTCCCGGCGTTCCCACCGTCCCGGCGTTCCCACCGCCCCGGCGTTCCCACCGCCCCGGCGTTCCCACCGTCCCGGCGTTCCCACCGTCCCGGCGTTCCCACCGTTCCAATCCCAGAGTTTCTGCCTCACGCTAATTATACACATTCAATAATAATAAAATAAATAATTTCATTTAATTCCACACATTTTTACCACATTTGATTGTGAAAGTGACGCGACGTCACACAAAACCACGTTTCTAACCAAAGGAAAGATTCAGATTTAAACATCATTAAACAAACAGCAAAGAGGGAGGGGGCAAGAACAGCGCAAAAAAGAAATGAATAGAAAAAAAAAACACAGAGAAAAACACACAAAAAAACATATACACACCACAACTAACACATAACACACATACACAGAAGACACATACACACACAAGGTAGAAAAGACACACAAACACAACACACACACACATACACACACACACACACACACACATATATATATTCACACATACACACACACACACACATATATATATATATATACACATACACACACATATATACACACATATACATACACACATGCGCACACACATATATGCACACACACATATACATATACACACACAAACACATGTGCACGACAATCGAAATATTCCCCACAACACACACACAGCAGAAACAAACAAACACAGAGTACAAAGAGAAAAAAAAGAGTAAACCACAACAAAAACACAGATGTAAACAACAAAACAAAAACAATAGATTGAAAACACAAAACAAAAAAACTACACAGGGATGCACACAGACACACAAACACACAAATATACACACACATATACATACACACATATACACCACACACACACACACACATATACATCATACACACATACACACATATATACACACACACACACACACACATATACATACACATACACACACACACACACATATATACACACACACACACACACACACATATACACATACACACACACACACACACACACACACACACCACACAACACAAGGCTCTGTCTCTGATTGCTGTTTACAGTTGAACCGGATAAATTCTCACATTGTTCACTTTATCAGTTCAGGTTTATACACTCCTGGATGGCAGTGGGATTTGAACTCATAACCTAATGGTCATTGGAACATCTGAATAATCACTGTTTGCTTTTCCAATCTGTTACTTTGCCGGTAACGATGCAGATTAGTGTCGTCATGGTGACATTTAACTCTGATACGATACTTTAATATCGTGATAGAAAAGCGATATTAAGGAAAAACAACTGAAACTGAGTGATGGGATTTATTTATTAGTAAACACTCAATGTTTGTAAAAAAACAAATAGATTTTAAGTTTTAATTCATGTTTAAAAATTTCATGGCTCAAGTTTCATCAGCATGAACGTCGGACCGCATCCGAAAGAAAAAAAAACTATTCAGCATGAACACAATGTGCACACGCTGCCCCCTATAGACCACAACTCACAACTACAGCCGTCATTTCTCAATTCCTTTATTAATAAAATGAAGAATCATATTGTTTTTAAAAGCAGAGTATCGCGATACCTTTATTTCTAATACCGGTATATCACACTAGCGCATTTTATATATATATATATATATATATATATATCTATATATATATATATATATCTATATATATAATATATATATATTATACGTTATATGTTAACTTTATATAATAAGTTGCTTTTCTCACCTAGAACACCATTTTATTTGATCATCTGTCTAAAAAAAAGGTCTTAACTGGAAAAGCAGATTTCATTACGGACAGCCGGCGTACGTTTTCACAGGAGTGTATTATACCATACATTACATGTATTATACCGTACATTACATGTATTATACCGTACATTACATGTATTATACCGTACATTACATGTATTAAGTGCCAATATGTTTATATCTGAAATTGGACAGCTATTTTTATTTATTTTTATTTTAGAAACCTATAGAATGCAACATTTATGTGTTAAACACACACACACACACACACACACACACACACACACACACACACACACACACTTGTTCGACATGGATTCTGCATTTATGCTACATTTTTTACTTTCCCTCGTTCATGCTGTATATATTTATATAGACATGCAAAAGAAAAACAAACTGAAAACATTGTATGTATATTCACGTATATTACGAGCAAGCATGTGTATATATGTATTTCAGGGAATGTACGTACTGTAAACAACGTTATCTATCCATATAGAATGTATTTATTTATTTATTAGACGCCTTTAAGACGAGCGCGATTCCATTCGCCGCGTTGGAGAATGAAATGCCTGATCCAGCGCTGCGGAAAGACTTCGCTCCGGGGTGTCTCTCCGTAGCGTTCCGATAAAACCCACCGCAGATCAGCGCCATATTCCCATTTTTATCATTCCAGCAAAAAATGGCTGTACATTTTATTGCCGCTTCGATAATGTATTGTGTTTATTTTTTTTGTACCGAATGTGAACGAGCGCAGCAGAGATGCATGTCTGATATCCCAAATTATTCAATCATGATTTTATTTTATATATATATATATATATATATATATATATAATAAAGGTAAAAACTGAAGCGGACTTGTTAGCGTGACACGTTGATCCCGCCGTAGCTGTGTGTGTACTGTGGTTTTAGGCCGGAGCTTTTCTTCATAACCTACAGAAATCCTTGATATCCATCAGCAGAGCCCGGCTTTAGGAACACGGCCTCCTCCTAAAGCAATGTACAGAATCTGACGTGTAAATAGATATAAATACATTGGAAAAAGGGGAAAATAAGCTTCATGCTTCCTGTAATGTATTTTGCTAACAAACATCACCCAGAAAATCCACTCCATTGGGAATGTACAAGTATTCATATTAACAATAAAGACGGAGCTGCAGAGATCCTTCACGGTGTCCTGCTTTTTATTCCTCTCACACTTTTATTTGTCTTTCCTAGGAGGAGGAGAGAACGGCGTGTTCGGTTATTACATCACAAAATCCCACAGCCGATCAGATTGCGTTATGCAAATGAGCAGTGTGTATCAGTTTATTAGACACAAGCGGTGGGAATTTAATTTGCATATTGATATAATATGGACTTCTGTTCCCATGTATTTACTGGGGAAATGATATTTAATGATTTATTGTACAGGACTAACGTTCAGGTCACACGTGTGTCGTGTTCATGTGTGGCTTTTCTTTACAGAATCGAATAGTGTATATTAGTGTGTGTGTGTGTGTGTGTGTGTTTATTAGAGGGACATGGAGGATGTTTTGGAGACGAGGTGATGGAGGACAGAGTGAGATGGTGTGGTCATGTACAGAGGATGGAGGAGGAGGAGGTGGTGTAGAGAAGGATGATCTGCTGCGGCGCCCCCTAATGGGAGTGGAAGAAGTGCAACTATAACTAGTGTACAAATCTATAAAAGGGCAAATCTAAAAAAAAAAGTCATCACACACACGACGATGTCGCAGGACAGAAGAAGAGCAGCTGCTGCACAGCGGTTTCTTACAGTCAGCACCTCAGAAAGGGTTTTTACTGTGGCAGAAATATTTCATCATTACGCAAATCTAAAGCGTGCTTGTGGTACGTTTGGGTCGGTTCTGATCTCGACAGACACCCCGAAAACACAAAGTTACCTCTTCACACCAAACTGATGCTCAACAGCGCCCCCTGCTGCCACTCGGTGGTCATGCAGAGACGGATCTGCTTTATTTAATTCACACAAAATCAAACAAAATGGTTTTAATAATAAAAAAACGGTTTTACAGGAGCAGAAATACTGAGAGTGAACATGACGTGTTATTTATTTTTATTTATTTCCCTTAAAAAATTCTTAAAATGTATCTAATCAGAAATAACAGACCGGTGGACGTGTGTGAGGACGGAAAAAACAACATCCCGACGTTCCTCTCCGAAGATGCTTTCATTTAACCCCTGATGTGTTGCGGCGGTTTTCCAGTCGTTGTAGTCGCTCAGTCAGACAGTAATTAAGTGGAGCACATAAGTGGATGGATGGATGGATGGATAAGAGGAACATGTGCTGCGTTTTCCTGTTTAGAAGAGCGGCGCCGACTGTCTGGGGTCGTCAGGCATCACACTGATGGAATCCTCCGCCTTCCCACACAGCATACACAACATTGTGTACTCCTGAAACAGAACGTCACAAAACATGTTGTTAAAAACACGATTAAACTACAACTTGACACCGATACTGATATCTGAGAAGGTAAACAAACACATGTGATCATTCCTGAAGAAAATTCCTTACAGCGTGGTCTCTTTAATATTTAGTGCTGAAATGCTAGCTCGTTCTGAGAGACCAGTGTTTAGACACCAAAAACATTCGTTTTGGGCGTTTTTTCGGTAGGGGGCGGGGCCAGTGACGCATGTGACATCATCAAATTATCCAGCGTCCGACTCCTGTCGAGAGTTTCGCAGATTTTTCACGTTTGCGGTTACGTGACGTCATGCGGCAGTCACATGATCACGACCGACTCCATCTCACCTACGAGTGTTTATGTCACATGTGCATGTCGGGCGAACACGGGGCCGAACAGAAGAGTTCAAATTACCCCATTCATTCTCTATGGAACCGGAATGTCGCGGATTTCCCCAAATTCCGAACGTGTGTGTGATTCGGGAGGTATATGATGGTGATCCACTCCGGACCCACTACGAGTGGATTTGCCATATGTGCATGTCTGAGACGTGCTAAACACTAAACCACCGTGCACATACACCATCCTGGAACATTTTGGGGGAAATCTGATGCACTCGTGGACGGAATATAAAGTGTGTGTACAAAAGTACAAAAAAGCACACACACACACACACACACACACACACACACACACACACACACACACACACACGTTTAAAATGTGAATATAGATATTCGTTACCTGATAGTCATCCACTACAGAGAAGGTGTACTCGTGCCTGGCGATCACATGCTCACAGTTCTTACACTTATCTGTAATGAAGAAATAAATCAGCGTTTATTACAGTGTTTATTACAGCGTTTATTACAGCGTTTATTACAGCGTTTATTACAGCATTTATTAAAGCGTTTATTACAGCGTTTATTACAGCGTTGATTACAGCGTTTATTAAAGCGTTTATTACAGCGTTATTACAGTGTTTATTAAAGCGTTTATTACAGCGTTTATTAAAGCGTTTATTACAGTGTTTATTAAAGCGTTTATTACAGCATTTATTAAAGTTTATTAAAGCGTTTATTAAAGCGTTTATTACAGCATTTATTACAGCGTTTATTAAAGCGTTTATTACAGCGTTTATTACAGCGTTTATTAAAGCGTTTATTACAGCGTTATTACAGTTTTATTAAAGCGTTTATTAAAGCGTTTATTACAGCGTTTATTACAGCGTTTATTACAGCGTTTATTACAGCGTTTATTAAAGCGTTTATTACAGCGTTTACAGTTTATTAAAGCGTTTATTACAGCGTTTACAGTTAAAGCGTTTATTAAAGCGTTTATTAAAGCGTTTATTACAGTGTTTATTAAAGCGTTTATTACAGCATTTATTACAGTTTATTAAAGCGTTTATTACAGCGTTTATTACAGCGTTTATTAAAGCGTTTATTACAGCGTTTATTACAGCGTTTATTACAGCGTTTATTACAGCGTTTATTAAAGCGTTTATTACAGCGTTTATTACAGCGTTTATTAAAGCGTTTATTAAAGCGTTTATTACAGCATTTATTACAGCATTTATTAAAGCGTTTATTAAAGCGTTTATTACAGCATTTATTACAGCATTTATTAAAGCGTTTATTAAAGCGTTTATTACAGCATTTATTACAGCATTTATTAAAGCGTTTATTAAAGCGTTTATTACAGCATTTATTACAGCATTTATTACAGCGTTTATTAAAGCGTTTATTACAGCATTTATTACAGCATTTATTAAAGCGTTTATTAAAGCGTTTATTACAGCGTTTATTACAGCGTTTATTACAGCGTTTATTAAAGCGTTTATTAAAGCGTTTATTACAGTGTTTATTACGTTTATTACAGCGTTTATTACAGCGTTTATTACAGCGTTTATTAAAGCGTTTATTACAGCGTTTAGCGTTTATTACAGCGTTATTACAGTGTTTATTAAAGCGTTTATTAAAGCGTTTATTACAGCGTTTATTACAGCGTTTATTACAGTGTTTATTAAAGCGTTTATTACAGTGTTTATTAAAGCGTTTATTACAGCGTTTATTACAGCGTTTATTAAAGCGTTTATTACAGTGTTTATTAAAGCGTTTATTACAGCGTTATTACAGTGTTTATTAAAGCGTTTATTAAAGCGTTTATTACAGCGTTTATTACAGCGTTTATTACAGTTTATTAAAGCGTTTATTACATTACAGCGTTTATTACAGCGTTTATTACAGCGTTTATTACACGCCTCATATTTATTATAACCTTCAAATTTAACGGAGAGAAGAAAGAAGAAGGAAAATAGAACCCACTTTATATACTTATTTATTTTATAAAGATGTCATTCTATTCTATTTTATTCTACTTTATCTTTTTTATTTACATTTATTTATAATGTCTGCACTATTTTATTTTTCGTTTCTTTACGTTATGTTAAAAAATATATTATATACCATATATATAACAAATATACATTCATACTTGTATATACACAATCAAGAATATATAAAATATATCAAATTATATATTTAACCGTTTTTCCAACGGATCACAAAACACAAATAAATAAATCTAATTTGCTTTTTTTTTAATTCATTAAAAGAAAAGTTACAGGAAAGAAACACTGCATGAGATATGAATTTGTTGTTGTTGTTGACTGATAAACACGTCCTGTTCACATGAACACATCACTGCTCTGTGTAGTTCCTTTAAAAAAAAGGGTAGCAAAACAGGCCGTTAACTAGATAAAGATAGATAGAGTATATATATAGAGATATATATAGTATATAAAACTATATAAAAACGTATAGATAACTAAGATATAGATATATATATATATATATATATATATATAAATTGTGTATATAAAACTATATAATATATATATATATATATATATATATATATATATATATAACATATTATATATAAACTAATATAAAGATATATATATATATATATATATATATATATATATATATATATATATATATATATATAGATACATAATAGATCAATAAAATGACCAAAAAAAATATTTTATAATTTGCTTAAGGAATTGTGCTGAATGAAATAATATTTTGTTGAAAAAAGGTAGATATTAAGTAAATAAATAAAGATAAATATTTGATATTTAATAATGTTTAAAATGAACATCTTCCCCCTCGTTCTAAGAGTGAAAGATGACTGCATGTGGAAGGAGATGTTTAGGTGTCCATAATGTTTGTGTGTGTGATTAAGACTCACGCAGGTACGTGACGATCTCCTCCTCGTCTTCGTTCACCAGCGTCTTGTTGCTGATGAGCAGGAAATCCCGCTGATGACAGTTCGCACATCCCAGGAAGTTCATCAGATACGAGCCGTCATCCAGGCAGGTGTTCCCCTGGTGTAAAGATCAGTGATATTACAGAATAGAAAAATACATTATATTTTAATAAATACATGATGTAACATATAAAACGGGATTTGACATGACAGTACGAGTCTGGGAGTGATTTGGAGCCGTCTGTGTCGGCACAAAAGGTCTTCTTTCTAGATATTCTTGGCACCGTCAGGATGTAATTGTATATATATATATATATATAAAACATCACTACACTTTTTCTTTTTACTTACTTTACATTGTTTTATTTACTATGGTGTTAATTGTATATATGTATATATAACATCACTACACTTTTTCTTTTTACTTACTTTACATTGTTTTATTTACTATGGTGTTGCACAGTACATAAGGAGCAGAATGTTATTGTGATACCCTGCTTTTAAAAGCGATTCTTCTTTAAAAGCATGTACTTCCTACTATTGGACTACAGGGGGCACTGTGTGCATGCAGATTTTTTCTCCTCTCACATGCACTTCAGAGGCACTTATCCAGAGAATATTACAACTAAGCAAATAAGGGTTAAGGGTCTTGCTCAAGCGCCCCCTAGTGGCAGATTGGTGGTGGTGGGATTTGAACCTGCGATGTTCCGGTCCACAATGCCTTAACCACCGATCTCCTGCCCCCCGACTTTAATGCTGATGACACTTGAGGTATAGAACTGTATATAATTAATAATGACAATTTATTTATTTAATTATTTTGAGTTTATACAGTTCTACTTGGTTTACAACGCAAACATTGGGTGTATTAATAACTAATATATATATATATATATATATATATATATATATATATATATATATATATATATATATATATATATATGCACCATAGTATGATTATAATATTGGTAAGACACTTAGTCTAGGTATCGTATCAAAGTAAAAATATTGGTATTGTGACAACAATAATTGATTAAAACAGCACTGATTGGCTATTATTAGGACCCAGTACTTTTATGCAGATCTCCTGATTCTCTCAGCATCGCCGCTGAGACGTGAACATGACGCTTTATAACACGACGGAGAAGCGAGGCTGGTCCTGACACTCACATATACATATGTATATAAATGAACATGGCAGATGTTGACCTGTAACTTTCTACACAACAGGAAAAGAAACGCCCGTTTCTACACGTGTGTTTGTGAACGGGTCGTGTGTGACTATTATGTAAACACACAAGTATGTTTGTGTAAAGCTGCTTTGAGACGATGACAAATTGTTAAAAGCGCTTTATAAATAAAATTGAATTGTGAGAAGTCAGAAGGCACGTTAGTAAACGTTTTCGTCTCTGTCTGAAATAAATGTGAACATAAGCGTGTTAAATGGTAATTGTAGAATTAGAATGAGCTGCTTTGTGTGTATGTTTAATATATCATATGCTGTTTACTGAGATCTGTATCGCAGGGAAACACGGTATAAAAGTATCGAAGAAAAATATATCGCGATATGATATTTATTACAATATCGAACACCGCTCGGCCTCACGCGCGATAAAGTGACGTCATGTCACACCACAGGACTCATTATGTGATTTCTGACACGATGACGTCAAAAATAAACTTCAGTTTATAGTTAATAAGATAATTATCTCCTAAAACAGCGGCGCATGCGCATAAAGTCCGTCTAAGCTAACCGCTAACACTGTTTATTATTATTATTATTATTATTATTATTAACACACACACTCCGCGGTATTAAACTCACCCTATCGGGGTATTCTTTCTGTACACAACCCGTACACATTTTTATTATCAATAAAGTAAAATATATATATATATATTAAGATTTGCACTCTTTTTAAGTAGCTAGTGTCTGTTTATAAACACTACTTCCGCACTCTCTTCTTCTCCTCTGGTATGACGTGGTTAGGATTTGCGCCCCTTGGAGGTTAGAAGAGGAATTGCGCCCTATTTACACGTTTTGTCATTTAAGCAAAAATATTTACTTTAATTTGGAAATAATCAAATAATTCCTCATTAAACTCTTCTTTTTGTGCGACGCGGCATCAAAAACTGCTGAATTTTTCCGACGCAAGAGGGACTCGGAAATGAAGCTTTCTGTAAGTAAATGTTTATTATTCGTAAATAAAAATGGCTGATATTGATGACAAATGATAGATAAACATCTTGAGGACATATGAGGTTTGCTACGGTCTGATAAATAATTTATATAATAATTTATAAATATATATATATATATATATATATATATATATATAGGCAAAAAAAGATTCGTTCATTAAAAAAAGATTCGTTCATTTTGATGAATGAGGTTCAAAGAACCGACTCAGTAAAATGATCCGATCTTACACTGTTCGGTTCCCTCTCTCTCTCTCTCTCTCTCTCTCTCTCTCTCTCTCTCTCTCTCTCTCTCTCTCTCTTCCTCTCATTATGGGCTGTTAAATTTCTGTCCCCCAAATCACGTGACCCGTGTATGACTTTTGATTACAATTTGTATTTGTTTGTTTGAGAAATTACTTCTTATTAACAGCATTTAGAGTAGAATAGACTTTATTACTCACATAAACATTACAGCACACAGTTTGTTTGGTAGTTTGAGGTTCAGAGCGCAGGGTCAGACATGTTACAGCGCCCCCTGGAGTACAGAGGGTTAAGGGCCTTGCTCAAGGACCTAAGGCCTCGAACCCCCGACCTTCTGATCAGTAACCCGTCCTTTTCGTATCATCATCGTCCTCATTACGTCACACACTGATCATCTACTGAAATGCACTTTTCCCTTCGTCACCTGAAAATGTTCTAAACTGAAGCAGCAAATGATTTAAAGTGTCACAGTAATAAACTGAATTCTTCACAGTATTACAGAGTAAAAGGATGTTTTACAGGGAATTAAACATGGTAATATCGGATCGCTGACTCAGCAGTCCTCAGCAGGATGTTGTTTACGCGTACAGCGTCAGCTGGAGCCACTGTGAGGAAATAAACAAGCAGAGGAGGAGAAACGCTGACATTAATCTTCACTGCTATAATACTCCTGTCCTTATATTGTATTTGTGTTATTGAATATATGAGGAGAAAGATAAAGTGGTGTCACACTGTGTGTCTGAGCTGCAGGTGATGGAGGAAAAGAAAAGTGCAATAATGCATTACACGTGAGAGATTTGTGTTTAGTCTTTTACCTCCAGCACGTTGAGTTTAATGAGACCATCTCCATCCTTATCGAAGGCTTTAAAAGCTCCTATAAGAAAACATCACAAAACATCATGTTTATGTTTACTCTGATATTCCACACTTTATCCAACATTTACTGTTATTGTAACATTCATGCTTTTTCCACAGGAGTGTTAATAAAGGCAGCTGGTGGTGAAGGTGAAGAGGTGGTGTAGCTCATGAGGAGGTGGTGAGCTCATGTGGAGGTGGTGAAGGTTAGGAGGTGGTGTAGCTCATGAGGAGGTGGTGAAGGTGAGAGGTGGTGTAGCTCATGTGGAGGTGGTGAAGCTCATGAGGAGGTGGTGTAGCTCATGAGGAGTTGGTGAAGCTCATGTGGAGGTGGTGTAGCTCATGAGGAGGTGGTGAAGGTGAAGAGGTGGTGTAACTCATGTGGAGGTGGTGTAGCTCATGTGGAGGTGGTGAAGGTGAAGAGGTGGTGTAACTCATGTGGAGGTGGTGTAGCTCATGAGGAGGTGGTGAAGGTGAAGAGGTGGTGTAGCTCATGAGGAGGTGGTGTAACTCATGTGGAGGTGGTGAAGGTGAAGAGGTGGTGTAGTTCATGAGGAGGTGGTGTAACTCATGTGGAGGTGGTTTAGGAGGTGGTGTAGCTCATGAGGAGGTGGTGTAGCTCATGAGGAGGTGGTGTAGCTCATGAGGAGGTGGTGTAGCTCATGAGGAGGTGGTGTAGCTCATGTGGAGGTGGTGTAGCTCATGAGGAGGTGGTGTAGCTCATGTGGAGGTGGTGTAGCTCATGAGGAGGTGGTGTAGCTCATGTGGAGGTGGTGAAGGTGAGGAGGTGAGGTGGAGGTGGTGTAGCTCATGAGGAGGTGGTGTAGCTCATGTGGAGGTGGTGAAGGTGAGGAGGTGGTGTAGCTCATGAGGAGGTGGTGTAGCTCATGTGGAGGTGGTGTAGCTCATGTGGAGGTGGTGAAGGTGAGGAGGTGGTGTAGCTCATGTGGAGGTGGTGAAGCTCATGTGGAGGTGGTGAAGCTCATGAGGAGGTGGTGTAGCTCATGAGGAGTTGGTGAAGCTCATGTGGAGGTGGTGTAGCTCATGAGGAGGTGGTGTAGCTCATGTGGAGGTGGTGTAGGTGGTGTAGCTCATGTGGAGGTGGTGAAAGTGAGGAGGTGGTGTAGCTCATGTGGAGGTGGTGAAAGGTGGTGTAGCTCATGTGGAGGGTGTAGGTTGGTGTAGCTCATGTGGAGGTGGTGTAGCTCATGTGGAGGTGGTGTAGCTCATGAGGAGGTGGTGTAGCTCATGTGGAGGTGGTGAAGCTCATGAGGAGGTGGTGTAGCTCATGTGGAGTTGGTGTAGCTCATGTGGAGGTGGTGTAGCTCATGTGGAGGTGGTGTAGCTCATGTGGAGGTGGTGTAGCTCATGAGGAGGTGGTGTAGCTCATGTGGAGGTGGTGTAGCTCATGTGGAGGTGGTGTAGCTCATGAGGAGGTGGTGTAGCTCATGAGGAGGTGGTGTAGCTCATGTGGAGGTGGTGAAGCTCATGTGGAGGAGGTGGTGTAGCTCATGTGGAGGGTGAAGCTCATGTGGTGGTGTAGCTCATGTGGAGGTGGTGTAGCTCATGAGCTCTACAGTAGGAGATCTTTGACTCTAAAACATGTAATAACATGTAATGGAAATCACCATGGAGAGGGTTTTATACATATTTGTGCTGAACGCTGGAGAAAGAAACACATGTGGCTAAAATAATCAGATGAAGATCTTTTGCTATATTTAAGCTCATTTATAAAGAATGCATTTCTGGACGTAGAATTAAAACCAGTGAATAAATAAAAGATTAATATGGTTGTATGCAGGTAAAATCTTTTCTGCGTTAGTGTTCATTAAACAACAGGGTGAAATCTGTTTATCTACAGCACACGTACTGAACATTCCCTCCAGCCGCAATAAACAACAAATATAGCTGTCGAAGTCCAGGTACAGGTGCTCATTTGCATATCGCATTGCAATGATGTCATGAAGCTGTGGGTTGAGCTGGAAACCTGGGCGAGAAAAAGAAAGCAATATTACAAACACTCGTTTATTTTTAATAGCAAAAACAACATGCAGACAAGTTGCATTCCTAATGCTATTTATTTAATCATATATATTATATAACAGAAAGGTATTGCAATAAACTGCTTTTATTAATTATACAATTCTTCATTTTATTAGTACCTAATTACAAATACGCCACCTGTATTTACAAGTGTCTGACTATAGGGGGCAGTGTGTGCACAGTGTTTAGTTTAAACCGATCTCCTTTGTATCAGACAGCAAACAATTGGTGTTTATTAATAAATAAAAACAAAATTCCATTATACAACTTCTGTTATTATTTATTTATTTATTGCCTTGATATAGATTTGGTCTCGGTATTGTGGATATTAAATCTAGGAATCATATGGAAGTTTTTGGTGTCATGACAACATTATAATCATATTTATATCATTGTCTGTGTTAATACTGCACTGTGATTGGCTGGAAAGAGTGTGAGATCATAGTGTTGCGTTTACGGTCAGTTAAATTTTCTGTGTTTTCGGCGTTTTCTGTTTGCTGTCTCAGCGTGAAAAACAAACACCAAAATGGAGAGACAAAGAGACAAATACTCCTTTTCAGATGGAGAGATATCAGTGTAAACAGGGCCTGAGTTTAGCACCGTTTATAGAGACAGGTAAAAACACGGTCACATGGAGTGCAGGCCGCTAGGGGGCGTCAGTGAGAGATACTTTATTCTCCTTGGTTTTGGACTGAATTTTAATCCACAGTTTAATCCACGGTAAATAAATCTTCAGGCAATTATGCAATGATTATTAAATATGTTAAAACTTTTTTGTGAATAATTTGTATTGGGTCTGGGGGTGGAGCCTTGTCATGTGACGGGGCTGGAGTGGGGGGGGGGTTGTTTTTGCTATAATATTTGTTATAATGCTCTCTCTACTTCACCTCCATGTTGTGCAATAATATAATGTAACCCTGGATTATTAGATTAAACATTATAATATATATGAGACCACACACACACACACACACACACACACACACACACACACACAAATTGAATATTGTGAATATTTGTGAATACTGTTGAGATCAGAGACAACGTGTACCTGCATCAGCGACAGCATTCCTCATCTCAAAACTGCTGATGGTGCCATTTTTATCCGTGTCATAACGAGTGAAGATCGCCTGCTCACAACATCAATACATATAAACAAACAAACAAATATATATATATATATATATATATATATATATATATATATATATATACACTGCTGACAATCGATTAACATATTTGTTATTATTATTTATCATGATTAATCACACTGAGGTTAATCACATTTTAATTGCACATTTCGCACATGTACTATTAAATTAATACGTTTCATGTTTGTAATACTCTAATTGTAACATATGTTATAAATACACACATTTCACTCAAAATCTCTCCCTTTAATAAAATTGTTGATTATTTAATATTTATTTTACAAATTTGATAGATTTCTTGTTAATTTCAATGTTACTTGTTTTTTTGTTTAGTGTTTGTGTTAAATAGTTAAATACGGTACGTGGATCCTTTAAGAATGATGTTCTGGTTTTGGTTGCTTTCCGTATAAACTGGTTTATGTGTTTATGTTGCATACAGTAATATACAGTAATATACAGTAATATACAGTAATATACAGTAATATAGTGAGGAGATGTTGTGTTGTATTGAATGTGTAGTTAGTTGGCGTAATTTTGTAAGTGTTTTTTTGTTGTTGTTTGGGTTTATATATATATATATATATATATATATATATATATATATATATATATATATATATATATATGGAGGTTTTGCAGTGACTGCACACTTTAAAAGACCGGGATTTGTAGTCGTACCCTCCACTGTGTGACTTTGTTCCACAAGTGCTTGAACTCTTGCATGTTTATTCTTCCTGTTCCATCCGTCTTTTTTTTAGAGAACAAAGTCAAGGTGTAATTCTGTCTCATGCACGTTTCTCTGATGTTCATTTCTTTTATTTCTCTTTTGTTTGAAGGATACATCCATGAGTGCAATCATGCTCCTGCAGCTATCCAGAGTGAACCCCTGCGCTCTCAGCTCTTTATCTGACCAAAAGAAGGACATTGGAGATGAGATACAGGAAAATGCAGGAAAATGCAGGAAATGCAGGAAAGTGCAGGAAAATGCAGGAAATTGCAGGAAAAAGCAGGAAAGTGCAAGAAAATGCAGGAAAGTGCAGGAAAGTTCAGGAAATTGCAGGAAAATGCAGGACAGTGTGTAATTTTCTTTTTGCATTTGTCTGCTCACATTTACTGAGTGCTTTGTTGAGGACGCCGGTCAGCTCTTTTGCGTTGATCTGCATGTCCTAAAAAAGAAAAATACACAACGAAAGTGTAATTATCACAGTAGATTTGATCACATGGACATGTTTGATGACACACTTTATGGAGTAAAAACCCGGGACATCTGATTTCTTCAATTGTGTAATACGTCGTGGATCTTCTGCACAATTCTTTAAGACATCTTTAGATTTTGTAGCATAAAAATGTCCTCGGAGACCCAAAACTGCGATTATGAAGATCTCCTGCTCTCCTACATCACTTTACTAACACTCATGTGGATGCAGGAATCCACACAAATCCCACAAGAGCAGGACGTTCAAAAAGAACCTACACATTTAAAATGTCCATAAAGTGTCTGGTTTGATGTTCTTACATCTCCAGAAATCTGCTGGAAAACGGCTCTGAAGTCTTTCTCCTCCTCGCTCTCGTCCTCCTCCTCCTCACACAGCTGGAAGTGTAGAAAACAGCTGCAATTCATTTATTATTCCATTTTTACACACAAATCAAATGCAAAACTTCAATATATGAATATATGAATATATAACATAAACATCTTATTATTCATAAATAAATAAATAGGATTATTATGTTATTAAATAAATATTATTATTATAAAATGATTTGACTTTTGCCTCATGATATTTTCTGCACATTTTATTGTTACACAAATTGAATTTCATCATCATCATTATTTGTTCTCATTTTATAAACATTTATTATTTTGATCAGAGATGAACAGCTTTCATAATAACGAGGGACATTTATTTATTGTGTGTGTGTGTGTGTGTGTGTGTGTGTGTGTGTGTGTGTGTGTGTGTGTGTGTGTGTGTGTGTGTGTGTGTGTGTGTGTGTGTGTGTGTGTGTGTGTGTGGTGTGTGTGTTGTGTGTGTGTGTGGTGTGTGTGTGTGTGTGTGTGTGTTTGTGTGTGTGTGTGTGTGTGTTTGTGTGTGTGTGTGTGTGTGTGTGTGTG
Organism: Kryptopterus vitreolus; assembly: GCA_030449085.1. Lineage (NCBI taxonomy): Eukaryota > Metazoa > Chordata > Actinopteri > Siluriformes > Siluridae > Kryptopterus > Kryptopterus vitreolus. Next base: position 34,842,978 of record JACRUU010000007.1, on the reverse strand, counting down.
TGTGTGTGTGTGTGTGTGTGTGTTGCACTTTTGTGTGTGTGTGTGTTGCACAAAGTATTGCACTTTTGAGTTTATTAACTATACAACTTGTACACTTATACAACTATATTACAGTTACACAACTATACAATTTGTAGTTATACAACTA
>JACRUU010000007.1:34827830-34837830 GCA_030449085.1 Kryptopterus vitreolus | reverse complement strand
TCCAGTTTGGTAAAAGTATTCTGGAACTCTTCAAAATACATCCTGAGAAAGGAACGAGAAAAAGGACGAGTAAGAGAATAAAAACGAGGTCTCATTTAACATTTACATTCCAAATTATATATAAAGTACAACATGTGCAAAATGTACAAAAACAGAATGTGACGCTTTACAAACCTCAGAAATCCAAAAATAAACACAACAGTACAATAAAACAAATAAAAAAACACAATTGAGTATTTAAATTAAGATATATAGAGTTTTAAACACAAATAAAGGTAACGTGATGTATATATATATATATATATACATATATATATTAAAGATGCAACAAAAGGAAACTGAAAATTCTGGATGACCAAGTTTTTAAAATATTTCTTATTTTATTATTTTTTAGCCGAGAGAGTAGATCCTGATAAGGAGGAGTTCATAGATCATGATAATATATGCCTGATAGGGATTTAACGTGTATTTATGTGTATATATATATATATATATATGTATATGTGTATATATATATACAGACGTGGACAAAATTGTTGGTACCCTTTGGTCAATGAAAGAAAAAGTCACAATGGTCACAGAAATAACTTTAATCTGACAAAAGTAATAATAAATAAAAATTCTATAAATGTTAACCAATGAAAGTCAGACATTGTTTTTCAACCATGCTTCAACAGAATTATGTAAAAAAATAAACTCATGAAACAGGCATGGACAAAAATGATGGTACCCCTAACTTAATATTTTGTTGCGCAACCTTTTGAGGCAATCACTGCAATCAAACGCTTCCTGTAACTGTCAATGAGACATCTGCACCTCTCAGCAGGTATTTTGGCCCACTCCTCATGAGCAAACTGCTCCAGTTGTGTCCGGTTTGAAGGGTGCCTTTTCCAGACTGCATGTTTCAGCTCCTTCCAAAGATGCTCAATAGGATTGAGGTCAGGGCTCATAGACGGCCACTTTAGAATAGTCCAATTTTTTCCTCATAGCCATTCTTGGGTGTTTTTAGCTGTGTGTTTTGGGTCATTGTCCTGTTGCAAGACCCATGACCTGCGACTGAGACCAAGCTTTCTGACACTGGCTAGTACATTTCTCTCTAGAATTCCTTGATAGTCTTGAGATTTCATTGTACCCTGCACAGATTCAAGACACCCTGTGCCAGACGCAGCAAAGCAGCCCCAGAACATAACAGAGCCTCCTCCATGTTTCACAGTAGGGACAGTGTTCTTTTCTTGATATGCTTCATTTTTTCGTCTGTGAACATACAGCTGATGTGCCTTGGCAAAAACTTCGATTTTTGTCTCATCTGTCCACAGGACATTCTCCCAGAAGCTTTGTGGCTTGTCAACATGTAGTTTGGCATATTCCAGTCTTGCTTTTTTATGATTCGTTTTCAACAATGGTGTCCTCCTTGGTCGTCTCCCATGTAGTCCACTTTGGCTCAAACAACGATGGATGGTGCGATCTGACACTGATGTTCCTTGAGCATGAAGTTCACCTTGAATCTCTTTAGAAGTCTTTCTAGGCTCTTTTGTTACCATTCGGATTATCCGTCTCTTAGATTTGTCATCAATTTTCCTCCTGCGGCCACGTCCAGGGAGGTTGGCTACAGTCCCATGGATCTTAAACTTCTGAATAATATGTGCAACTGTACTCACAGGAACATCTAGTTGCTTGGAGATGGTCTTATAGCCTTTACCTTTAACATGCTTGTCTATAATTTTCTTTCTGATCTCTTGAGACAGCTCTTTCCTTTGCTTCCTCTGGTCCATGTCGAGTGTGGTACACACCATATCACCAAACAACACAGTGATTACCTGGAGCCATATATATAGGCCCAATGGCTGATTACAAGGTTGTAGACACCTGTGATGCTAATTAGTGGACACACCTTCAATTAACATGTCCCTTTGGTCACATTATTTTCTGTGTTTTCTAGGGGTACCATCATTTTTGTCCATGCCTGTTTCATGAGTTTATTTTTTTACATAATTCTGTTGAAGCATGGTTGAAAAACAATGTCTGACATTCATTGGTTAACATTTATAGAATTTTTATTTATTATTACTTTTGTCAGATTAAAGTTATTTCTGTGACCATTGTGACTTTTTCTTTCATTGACCAAAGGGTACCAACAATTTTGTCCACGTCTGTATATATATATATATATATATATATATATATATATATGTGTGTGTGTGTGATTATGCAGTGATGGTTCTGCCTGATTGCACACAGACATCCAAATTTGTCTTTAAACCCAGTTTTCCTCAGTGGAATTCGAAAGGCACTTGTTCAATTTGTGCATAAATCTTTAGAGTTTAAAAAACTTTGTGGATTTCATCAGATCAACAAAACAAAAAAATCAATGTTTGAAATGTCCGGGCGCTAAAAACACCAAAAATGATAGAATTATATAAATAATTATCAGAATCAGAATCAGAATCAGAATCAGAATTATTAAGACATTTTGAAAGGGTATGTCAGTGTATTGGGAATTTGAATGAGCGCCCGATGCTCACGATGAAGCACGTTCATAAGATATTTTCACAACGTTGCAGTCCAAAACCTGCAGAACTTACCAGAACTCCCCCGGTTCCACAGGCTGGAGCTTTTGTTTTTCCTGCTCAGAAGTCACAAGTTGTGTCCAGTCATTACACTTGCAGGATGGTGCAGGAGAAACTCCCCACGGGTCACGGATACGGACCAGGCGGATACGAGTGTCCTTTCCGTCCTGCTCCTTACCCTGTCAAAATTCATTCAACAACTCACGGCTGCTTTGAGTTTTTACCGTGGACAGAAATGGGAATTTTGTATACTAGTAACCTTATTAAAAAAGAGTCTCCTTCAATTAATATAAAGTGACAAATTCAATCACTGACGCTGTATTTTTAGCTTTTAAACCAGACCAAATCCACCATCTACAGTGCTGAAGAGAGACCGTGGAAGTTGGCCAGTTTAGCCGTCTTTGGAGCTCAAGTTTTGTCTAGAATGACTTTCCAGCATAAAAACTTTGATTTTTTTTAGCTTTCAATAACTATTTTCAGTCTCCAAGTCTTTTTATATTCAATTATCCTAATTATTTCTACTTTATTACTCTACTTGTGCAAGCCTAAATCTGTTATAACATGTTTATAGTCTTAGAAAGCAATACATCCACAATTATTACACAGTATATTTGCCTGTGTTATTTTGGGGGCCATATTGATAACTCCTAACTTACATTTACGGCATTTTGGCAGACGCCCTTATCCAGCATGTCTTCCAACTGAGCAATCGAGGGTTAAGGGCCTTGCTCAAGGGCCCACGAGTGGCATCTTGGTGGTGGTGAGATTTGAACCTGCAACAACGCGTTAAACACCGAGATACGAGCTTACATTTATAGTATTACACAGACGCGCTCATCCAGAGCATCTTCTCAATGGGCAGGTGAAGGTTAAGGGTCTTGCGCAAGGGTCCAGCATCGGGTGTTTGGCGATGGGATTTAAACTCATGACCTTCTGATGCAAAATCCATTTCCACAGCCACTACAGCTGGACTAAAGCTGAATTAGTACTGTATGATTAATCAGGGTGATTTAAAGTTGGTGGTTTGGGTTAAAGTCCCTAAGTTTTGTTTTTTGGTCCACTATAATGCCATTTTAAACTTGTACTGTTATTAGAAATGAGGGGTTTATTATTATTATATGGATATTATAATTATATGGATATTATTATTATATGGATCACTGACCTGCTCTACACCAGTCACTGAGTACGCATGACCTCTCACAAGTCCTGTAGATGTTTTGGTCTCACTTGCAGTCGGTACCAATGCCTGAACACCAGGAAGCAGACAACAATAACACGGCATGTTTTATATCAACATATAATGTACAAATTAAAGAATAAATAATAAACAGACATTCAGTGATGAGTTCAGTTTTTGAGTCGGGTTCCTGTCCAGGTTTGTTCCTCATACAATCTTCACGTCAAGTATTTCACGTCTCCACTGGATTACACATTGTGGATAAACACATCTGTTCTAAATGTACATTCTTTAAGTAATCAGTGATAAATACGGATGATTTTTGCTAATGTGTGATTATTATTCGTGAAAACAAACATCGAGCATGAAGATAAAATATTCCAGTGTAATGACAGTGTTTTAACTGATGTAAATTGTCAGGACAACAAACGTAACTGTTTCTTTTTATATTTGTGTGTTTCCACACGGACACTTTTAATTGCCGGATTTGTTCATCATGGAGGATTTTGGTGCTCAGATTGAGATTTGGTGCATCAGTAAAATAAACTGCAGCCTGGTATGGCCAGGGCTCAAACCCACAACCCCTGGATCATGTTGGACTTAGTTTAATATACACATTTAAGCAAATTTATATTACATGTTACATGTTATTATAATTTTATTACATTTCTATTATTACAGCTTATTATATTTATATTACATTTATATTACATGTTATTATAGTTATATTATTATATTTATATTTATATTACATTTATATTACATAGTTATTACATTTATATTACAGTTATTATAGTTATATTACATTGATATTACAGGTTATTATATTTATATTTATATTACATTTATATTACAGGTTATTATAGTTATATTACATTTATATTACAAGTTATTACATTTATATTACAGGTTATTATAGTTATATTACATTTATATTACAGGTTATTATATTTATATTTATATTACATTTATATTACAGGTTATTATAGTTATATTACATTTATATTACAGGTTATTATATTTATATTTATATTACATTTATATTACAGGTTATTATAGTTATATTACATTTATATTACAGGTTATTACATTTATATTACAGGTTATTAAAGTTATATTACATTTATATTACAGGTTATTATAGTTATATTACATTTATATTACATTTATTATTATAGTTATATTACAGGTTATTATAGTTATATTACATTTATATTACTTTATTCTTGTTATTATTACAGGTTATTATATTTATATTTATATTACATATATATTACAGGTTATTATAGTTATATAGTTATATAGTTTCTTTTTATATTTGTATGTTTCCACACGGATGCTTTTAATTGCCGGATTTGTTCATCATGGAGGATTTTGGTGCTCAGATTGAGATTTGGTGCATCAGTAAAATAAACTGTAATAAAATGTTGTTTTCCCATGTCGTTTATTATTATTATTATTATTATTATTATTATTATTATTTTATATCTGAGCGAAGAAATGATGTCATGAATAAATTGTGTTCTGACGAAGGTTTAGATTTTATTTACATATTTATATATATTTTATAAAACAAATATAATGAATAATATAATTACTAATATATTTATTTTGACAGTTTTACTTTATAACATTCTATATACTTTGTTAAACCTTTGGAATGTTTGGAAAGAAAACACCAAATGATTACGTGTGTGAATTTGCAAACAGAAATCTCACGTCGCGCGTCTTTTTATAGTGAAAATGATCAAGAAAAGTGACTTTAGACAAAGACATGAAGAAACTCACATCTATAGAGCAGCCCATTAGTGAACCTCTTTCCAAGGCCTTCCTCATAATGTTATATATCTCTCTGGGTGCGTCTGTGATCTCATAATATTCTGTTACTCCTCCTGTAAAGTCTTCCATGGCCTCCAACGTGTTCCCGCCTTTCAGTGCCTCATAGGAGCCGTGCAGCCTTCAAAACAAACATCCAAATAACAACACAAACATCAAACATCTGCTTTCAAACCCTAAAGGACTCAGTTCAGAACATCTCCTGAGCTCACTTGGCATACGCTTTCTCCAGAAGAGCGCTCCAGAACTCGTTCTTATTCCCCGAGCGAGTAAACACCAAGCGGTTCTTGTAGGTAGGAAGTCGATCGTCCACGAGGACGTCCACCCACTCGCCATAACGCCAGAACTACACACCAACACAAAACAAGCCGGGACCCAATTATTCAGGAGGATTTAACGTCACCTCAACGACCCCTGATTACTGGAAAACATTCATTCATTCATTCATTCATTCATTCATTCATTCGTTTATTCATTCATTCATTTATTCATCTTCTACCCCTTTATCCCATCGTCCATCTCAGGCGTCTTGGGGTATCAAGGCAGGACACACCCTGTATGGAATGCCAACCCATCGTAGCGTACACACACACACTCACACACACACACCACACACACACACACACACACTACACACAACACACACACACACACACACACACACACACACACACTCACACACACACACACACACACACACACTCACACACACACACACACACACACACACACACACACACACACATTCACACACTAGGGACAATTTTTTAATCGGTTAATCCATCTACTGTGCATGTTTTTGGACTGGGAGAAAAACCCCCTGAGGCACGGGGAGAGAAACATGCACAAACTCTCTACACACACACACACACACACACACATGTGGGAATCGAACCCACAACCCTGGAGGTGTGAGGCGAACGTGCTAACCGCTAAACCACCGTACATACTTATAGGAAAAGAACAATTCCACACCTGGAAATGGAAAATTCCAGCGTAATTGTGAGTGAAACTCTGGTCCGGTGGGACGACTCGGTACCGAAGTGTCTCATTCAGCGTCAGACACGCGATCGCAGCCAACAACCAGCAATCACCTGCAGAGACGAGAAATCACAACCATTTCACCAACACACATAATAACATAATAACAACATAATAATAACTTCATTTACTGATTATTAAACACGAGTGATTCTTTTACTTTTCCAGTGGAAAAAAATCCCACAGAGGTAAGATGGTCTGAGATCAGTGGTTAAGGTGTTGGTCTCCGAACCCAAACATCGGAGGTTCTAATCCCACCACTGTCACTCACGTTAAAACAGCGATCGCAGGTCACCTAAGGCAGGTTAAGGGCCTTGTTTAAGGGCCCAAGAGTGGCAGCCTGGTATGGCCAGGGCTCAAACCCACAACCCCTGGATCATGTTGGACTTAGTTTAATATACACATTTAAGCAAATTTATATTACATGTTATTATAATTTTATTACATTACTATTATTACAGCTTATTATATTTATATTACATTTATATTACAAGTTATTACATTTATATTACAGGTTATTATATTTATATTTATATTACATTTATATTACATTTATATTACATGGTTATTATATTTATATTATATTACATTTATATTACAGGTTATTATATTTATATTACATATATATTACATTATATTACATTTATATTACATTTATATTAGTTATTATAGTTATATTACATTTATATTACATGGTTATTATATTTATATTACATATATATTACAGTTATATTACATTGATATTACAGGTTATTATAATTATATTACATTTATATTACAGGTTATTATAGTTATTATTACAGGTTATTATAGTTATATTACATTTACATATTATAGTTACATTAGTTATTATTATATTATTATATTTATTACAGGTTATTATATTTACAGGTTATTATTATAGTTATACATTATATTCATTATTATAGTTATATTACATTTATATTACAGGTTATTATATTTATATTTATTTATTACATTTATATTATATTACAGGTTATTATAGTTATTATTACAGGTTATTATAGTTATATTACAGGTTATTATAGTTATATTACATTTATATTACAGGTTATTATATTTATATTTATATTACATTTATATTACATGTTATTACATTTATATTACAGGTTATTATAGTTATATTACATTCATATTACAGATTATTATATTTATATTACATTTATATTACAGGTATTATATTACAGGTTATTAAAGTTATTATTACAGGTTATTATAGTTATATTACATTTATATTACATTTATATTACAAGTTATTACATTTATATTACAGGTTATTAAAGTTATTATTACAGGTTATTATAGTTATATTACAGGTTATTATATTATATTACATTTATATTACAGGTTATTATAGTTATATATTACAGGTTATTATAGTTATATTACAGGTTATTATAGTTATATTACATTTATATTACAGGTTATTATAGTTATTATTACAGGTTATTATAGTTATATTACATTTATATTACAGGTTATTATATTTATATTACATTTATATTACAGGTTATTATATTTATATTACATTCATATTACAGATTATTATATTTATATTACATTTATATTACAGGTTATTATAGTTATATTACATTTATATTACAGATTATTATATTTATATTACATTTATATTACAAGTTATTACAGTTATATTACAGGTTATTATATTATATTATTATATTACATTTATATTACAGGTTATTATATTTATATTACATTCATATTACACGATTATTATATTTATATTACATTTATATTACAGGTTATTATAGTTATATTACATTTTATTACATTATATTACATTTATATTACAGGTTATTAAAGTTATTATTACAGGTTATTATAGTTATATTACATTTATATTACAGGTTATTATATTTAAAGGATTCCAGGTTTAGACATTATATTTGTTTCAGATGTTTTTATTTCGTATACATTTTATTTTCCAACATCAGTTTTGCATCAGGATTGTAAATGTTGGTTGTGTTCAGAGACTCCCTTTATGAAAGTGGACAATAAAAGGTGATAGTTCACCCTGATTAAGAGAACTATTCGCATTCATTGAGCAGGAGATCACATGAACCCTGATATTATACCTGATATTATACCTGATATTATACCTGATATTATACCTGATATTATACCTGATATTATACCTCCCTCCAGATGGTAACTCCATAAAATCTCTCTGCTCGTGACTGGAACACTCGGGTGACTTGGGGAAAATTCCGCAGACGTTTCTCTACAGATATATTATACAGTTGCTCAAGCGCCTCTACAGTTATTAATAGCCGTACTGCAGATATAACCTTCATAGCAGGTGATATAGCAAGAGAAATGATTTAGCATGATTATATTGTGGGTTTAAAAAGACCAGTCAGTTTCACATTCACACACCATATGGTGCATTTCACATGAACTGGATCTAAACTGAACGTGACATGTGATCCCAAATCCCCTTCAAACACCTCCCATGGTGATACCCAACACTTCTGGTGTTTACGGCCGGGCCTGATTACGACCGCTATGAATTTTACAGGACATCTGTGCCTCATAACGAAGCTATTTTTGCTCATATATATATATATATATATATATATATATATATATATATATATATATATAAATATATATATATATATATATATATATGAAGCAGGGGTATAACAGGTTCTTGCTCATCAGTCAACAAGCTGAAAACAGATGCTCAGGGATGGGTTAAGGTTACATGATTCTACAGCGTTTTTACACTTTTGTCAGCCTGCCCGATGGAGGCTCGTCATGATCACCAGATCACATGGAGATCAGATCTGATGACTCGGTTATCTTGATTGAAACTCAGGTCAAATAAGGGACAGCATTTTTGCTCATCTGACTTTGAGAAACGTATCAGCTGTCTGTGTGGATCAGAGATAACTTTGATTACTCTGGAATCACTCGTAGGCAGTAAGTTATAACTTCCCTTTTGTAGATTCTGATCCAGAAAGGACGAATGTTTTTATGTAAATGGACAAGCAGTTATGTGGTGGTGTTGGTGTTGTTGGTGGTAGTGGTGGTGGTGTAGTGGTGGTGTGGTGGAGGTGGTGGTGTGGTGTGTGGAGGTGGTGGTGGTGGTGTTGCGGTGGTGGTGTTGTGGTGTGGTGGTGGTGATGGAGGTGGTGGTGTGGGTGTGGTGGGTCGGCGGTGTGGGGTGGTAGTGTCGTTGGGTGGGGGGTGTGGGCGGAGGCGGTGGTTGGTGGTGTGGACCTGTGGGTGTGTGGTGGTGGTGTGTTGGTAGTTGGGGTTGGTGTTGGAGGTGGTAGGGGTGGTGGAGGAGGTGATGGTGGAGTTGGTGGTGGTGGAGGGAGCGGTGGTG
>JACRUU010000007.1:34805330-34815330 GCA_030449085.1 Kryptopterus vitreolus | reverse complement strand
TAGATGGCGCTGTGCACACAAAACCATCAGCCTCGATCCCACGAAGAAGAATCAATGCCTCGGCTCAGACTCGGTATACTTTTTTCCTCCTCCTACCCGTTTTCATAAGAACCCGCCTACTCGGTAATATGATTGGTCCAATACGCGAGACTCTGTCTTATAATTGGTCAACTTTTCAAGCTCTCAGAGCAGACTACCAACCACAGAAGAGGAGTGGAGATCGGAAAGCGGGTGGGAAAAGGGGCGGCGGACAGCGGAAGCGGTCACTCGTGGGTCTGTCGCCATTTATATGTAGCGTTCTCCGAAATGTCCACCGCGACTCATCCGGAATAAACATAAACAAACAACAATTCACCGGGATTAATATTATTGTGTTTGTAAACAAAAGACGAACTAAATCTGGTTAAATGAACGGAAGTGTTTAAAGGACCGGAGGAAAAAAAGGCAGTAGTGAGAAATTAGCATAGCATTCCGAGTGTAGCACTTTTCATTCGCGTCAGTTTCGGGGTTAAAAATAATACATATAAAATATACCGTCTTTATTTTAATGACTTAATTTTGGGGAATTTTATATTACATTAGTATTTTTTCCCTCAGAGGTTGGAGTAAACCACTCAGTGTTGTTAGCATAACTAGCCTTCCCCATCACGCCCCTTCAGCTCCACCTTCTCCACCTCCACCTCCACCTTCTCCTCCACCTTCTCCTTCTCCTCCACCAGGAGCTGCACGCTGGATGTATTAGTGAGGAAAAGGCCGGACAGTGATTTTGGGAAGCTGGCGACACCGCACACCTCCGGCTGAACCAGGTGAGATAAACCTGCTGCTCCACCCATCACTGCACCTCCACCTGTCCCGCGTTATAGCACCTTTATAGCGTTATTGCTAAATACACACATCATAAAAAGCAAACACATTTGTCTATTACAATCGGAATCCAAGCAAACCGGGATCCCAATTTTGCACGCTATTTTAACGCATGTCGCAGAGTGACGTCACAGTTCTCATTTGCATCATATGGTTCATTTGCATACCAGATCGAATCTACGACGTCATTACACTTTTTACCAACTTCCCCAACACAGCCCCCCCAAACGCACACACACACACAGACTAGTCTAACGTGTTCAGAGTGACGTCAACATTTGCACTTGGTTCATTTGCATACCAGATCGAATTCGACGTCATTACACTTTTTAACCCCCCACACCCCTCCCACACACACACACACACACACACTAGTCTAACGTGTTCAGAGTGACGTCACAGTTCTCATTTGCATCATATGGTTCATTTGCATACCAGATCGGTAAATAGTTTCGGATCTACGATGTCATTACCACTTTTTAACTAACCTCCCCTAACACAACCCCCCCCCCCTCAACACACATCCACACACACACACACACACACACTCACACACACACGTGTCTCAGAGTGACGTCACAGTTCTCATTTGCATCATATGGTTCATTTGCATACCAGATCGGTAAATCTTTCGACGTCATTACGATGTCATTACACTTTTTTACCAACCTTCCCCTAACACAACCCCCCCAAACACACACACACACACACACACACACACACACACACAACACACACACACACTAGTCTACACGTGTTCAGAGTGACGTCACAGTTCTCTATTTGCATCATATGGTTCATTTGCATACCAAATCGGTAAATAGTTAGATCTACGATGTCATTACACTTTTTACTAACCTACTAACCTCCCCTAACACAACCCCCCTCAACACACACACACACACACCACACACACACACACCCGTGTCTCAGAGTGACGTCACAGTTCTCATTTGCATCATATGGTTCATTTGCATACCAGATCGAATCTATGAACGTCATTACACTTTTTACCAACTTCAACAACACCCCCCCAACCCACACACACACACACACACACACACACACACATGTCTCAGAGTGATGTCACAGTCACTCATTTGCATACAGACCTGGATGTTTGTATATCAGTTATATCCTTGTGCGGTCGGTGCGAGAATAAGATAATTAACATTTCATTCCTCGACCCACCAAGAGTGCATGACATTCTCCTAATCTTCTGTAGATTAGATTAAACAGCGCATGCGTGTACAAGGCAAGGTATATATCATCAGTATATACTGATAAATATTTTGCATATGTGGATATATATATATATATATATATATATATATATATATATATATATATATATATATATATATATATATATATATATATATATATATGATCATTTCATATAAACAGTATACAGAGGGAGGTAATACAGTGAGATTAAATGTGCAATGATTTATAAGTATATATAATATATGATTTGAATATGTAATAATAGAATTGCAAATATAAACAGTATACAGACGGGTAATGCAGAGTGTAAATAACCATGATGATGTAACCATGATATCGTGATATAATTATTTGCGTATATGTAAACTGTAGACAGAAAGGATTATATACAAAAAATAAATATATATATACTGATCGTGTGTCAGTTTGGCAAAATAGGAAAGTATTTTGCAGATTTATACGAAATATAATTAAATGATAGGAAAATAATAATCAGTGTGGGAATTCGTTTCCAATAACATCTGGGGTTTTACTGCACCTAGCCTGTTCAGTGTGATGTCACAACCCTCATTTGCATATCAGTTGTGACTCCTTGTAAATTCTTGCGTAAAGCCTTGTTTAGGAGTTTGTATTATTATTGAGAATGATTATGTGCAGTAGAAGTCTGAGCGAGGGATCTGTTAGTACAGACGTCAGCAGAGTTGCTCTTACAGAACACCTGAATGAGGTCATGCAGTAATCATCATCACGCTGGTCACGAGCTGCAGCCCGAGCCGGCCGAACACAAACACCTGAGGTGGAATTGATTGGTGGTTTTGGACCGGAGCGCTGTGACGCCAGGCAGGAGGAACCAGTTGGACCAGTGAAGCAGCTCGCATGCAAATCAGCAGCTCGGCTTTCACAGCCTGGCGTCGACTTCACCGCTCTTTCTGCTGGAGATAAACAGTGATCCGATTAAGTCTTACATGTACAGAGGAATCTCCAGCTCCATAGAGGCTTCATATAGTCGACTTTAGTCTTATGACTACATAAAGTACTTTTCAATCTCCTGTAATTAACTGCCGTGGGTAAATCCCATCCTCCGAGTTTCTGTACGAGACGATGATCCAGCCATCAATTACACAAATGTGGGAAATCATTTCTGATTGGTTAATTGTCTCTTAAGCAATAAAACAAGGCAACGATCATGATATTATAGCTTATTATATTATTGTTTATTTCACACACAGGCTGTGCTGAATGAAAGTGAGACGATGCTCAGTTTTGACCTCAGAGAGTCAAGCTGTTACGCATGGGCCTTATAACCCTCTGTGTCATGTCATGTCATGTCTGACTCCAGCTCACGAATGGAAATAATTTCACTGTGATGCCACTTATAAAGCGCTTTTACACTTTCCATACTGGAATCAATAACTTTATTCGTTTACGTTTCTATAATACACCCAGTGAACAAAGTATTAATATAGAAATGCTAAACTTCTGAATGTGTATAGTCATAACCTTATTACATGTTATAATGCCTTATCATACAAATATATATATATATATATATATAATGTGTGTGTGTACACCTCCATCCTGCCGTCCATGCTGAACGGGCATTAAAAAAAAAAAAACACACTAAACGAACATATATATTATTCGTTTACAAATATAAAATATAAGTGCTAAGAAAATTGTATTTTACAGAAAGGACATTGCGAGAAAACATTTCAGCCTTTTGCAAATAAAGACATTATGGATAAACAGTGTTTTTTTCTTTCATAAATGCTTTAAAAATGTTAGCGGTTGATTTCTGGATCCATGGTTTTTCCGGTTCGCTGCCATTACAAGAGCGACCTCTAGAGGTGAATCACTGAACAACACGTGCTGTTTGTTTTTAAGCGCGAGACCAAACTCGGCACGGAGAGCTCTATATAATTCATTATTGATTGATTATATAAATTAATAAATATATATATATTTCACTAAGTATTAATATAATGATATATAATTAATCAACTAATGAAGCGCTGACCAATCAGAGTGCAAAGAGGGTGTGGTTTGTGTAAATCTTGTCTTTGTGAGATTTGAACACGGTTGTGTTTAATGCATGACTTTCACGCTGACGTTTGTGTTCCCGTCCCTCCACTTTGCAGTAACCTGTCTCCCACCCTTGTGGTGCGAGCGTCCTCCTTTTATTAAGCCGAGCTCGTGCGCTGCAGAGGCGCCGTGATGTCCGAAGGAGAAGCGAAACAAGTCCCGGTGGCGACCTCCACCATGGAGGGGGCGGGGGCGTCCGAGGCGGCGTCCGCCGTGCAGGGCATCTCGTCCGTGTCTCCGCCGGTGTCCACGGTAACGCAGGCTCCTCCCGCACCCACCACGGCCACCGAGGACGAAGAGGAGGAGAGCGAGGATGAGTCGGAGATCCTGGAGGAGAGCCCGTGTGGACGCTGGCAGAAACGCAGAGAGGAGGTACGACTTCTCCCACATTTAACTGTAGTGTTATGAGTAGATATAAACGAATAAGGAGCTGATAAACAGGACATTCCTCCACTCTCAGGTCAACCAGAGAAACGTTCCAGGCATCGACAACGCCTACCTGGCCATGGACACTGAGGAGGGTGTAGAGGTGGTGTGGAATGAGGTGATGTTCTCAGAAAGGAAGAACTTCAAGCTGCAGGAGGTACGACACACAGATACCATTCGTCCTAATGAGGAGGCGTTAACGCCTAAATATAACACAGGTTTATTGGGACCAGGTATTTTAATAGATCCGAAGGTCATCGGGTCAAATCCCAACCACACAGAGCTTCCATTCCTGGGCCCCTGAGCAAGGCCCCTAACCTCACAGTTGTATGAGTGTGATAAATATAAGGCGCTTTAGATCAGGTTTTATTTTTGTCTTAATTTTGTACTTTATTAAGGGGGAGGAGTTACGTACTTATAGTTATTATTATATGCATTATACTTTATTTATCTTATACTTATTACACACACACACACACACACACACACACACACACACACACACACTGCTCCCTCTGGGCCCGTCCTGTTTTCGGTACAGTTTGCTCTCTTTACTAATCACTCAATTAAATTCAATTCACCCGTTCAGCCATCTGTGCATGTTCTGTACACACACACACACACACACACACACACACACACACACACACACCTGCTGCACATCCTGCACTGCCAATAAAACCACTATATTAACGATCAGACGTTAAACGTGGTTGTACAGACTGCAGAGATACCATCACAACGGGAGCGCGGATTTTTTTATATAGTGAATACCGTAAATTCTGGACTATAAGCCGCTACTTTTTTCTTTTTGACTAGGTTTTGAACCATGCGGCTAATAATAAGGTGCGGCTATTCTGCAGATTTTTTCCCGACAGAACCGCTAGGGGCTCTAACCGGAATTAGAATCAAAACTAACACAAAATAAATGCAAAGAAGAAGAATGCGCTAGTTCGCTCTTTAGTTCCTCTTTAGCATATAAGTGTGATATAAGCAGGGTAGAAGCGGATAGAAGGAGGACAAACTCTATCTTTACAAGGATAGAAGGAGGACGTGATTTCACACACAGTCTATCTTTACAAGGTTAAGGTGACGTTGATTTCACACACACTGTAGGAGAAATGAAGATAAATACTGTAAATAGCGCTTATTTTCTCTTGGTTCTGTGTCTGTCCGTTTTAATCAGTAAAGTCTCTGCTCAGTGCTCTCTCTCCTCCCCTGCTCTTTTCCCCACACACACACACACACACCACACACACACACACACACACACGCACCACACACACACAACAAATCAGCCCAAAGTTGTTCTTGATTTTCCCTCTCCCGATATAAGCCCGGTTCACTCTACAATCCCCGTCCGGGCTCGTAGCACATACCTAGTGTCGCCGGACACGGACGCTCGATATATGTTTATGCCTAACCTTTGGCTCCCTAGTCCTCCCGGTACCACGGCGGTACCACGAGTACCACGGCGCGCAGAGGCTCCCAAGCCTCCCGGCCGCTCCGTTTGAGCGGCGTCTCCTGAGTTCTGTTCTTTATTCTAATAAATCCTGTTTTGTATGAATTCCGGATCTCCGCGTCTCTGTGCAGCGTCACCGTCCACCGCGTCCACCGTTACACCGTGTTAAAATACAGGTTAGGAAAGGAAAGGATCTATTTAGGTACATACATGTACATTTACAATTCAAAAGCGGATGCGGCTTGTATGCAGGCTTGTATGCAGGTGCGGCTTATTTATGATTTTTTTGGTTTTTTTTTTAAAGCGGATAGAGCAATGCATGCGCTTATCGGAGTCCAGAATTTACGATATATATATTTGTTCTGCTGACTCGCCACTCCGACTCGCCTCGCCTCGCTGTTACTTCCCTCTCTTCTTTTTGGGACGGTATATATATAGTGTTCAAATTCGCCTCGCCTCGCTGTTACTTTCCCTCTCTTCTTTTTTTTGGGACACAAATTGAGAGCATGTAAAACTGCAGCGAGGTTTTTTTTGCCTGTGGGGATTTTAACCGTCGCAGATGTGACGTATTTTTGTTGTTATTTTAATTACTATCAGGTCATGCGGCAACAAAGTCAAACTTTATAACACCTTCCCATCCTAGATTATCTTTCAGGTTGTTATTTTTGTTGTTATTTTAATTACATAGTGATGACAATTAGTTATACATCAAATATCAGTATGCAAATTAAGCTGATTCTTACTGGTGGGGCACGTGGGAGGAGTTAAGAGCATTGTAATTTGCATATTTGTGTATTTTCGTCAAAATGTATTCAAGGACCTTTTATATTATGTAATTAAATAGTTGAGCACCAATTGTTGTTGTTATGCAAATGACACTCATTATTATGCTAAATGTGTAAGGAGTGGGAGGAGTTAGGAGCATTCTAATTTGCATATTAATGTTGTAAATCTTTTTATTAAAGTGTCAATGAATTATTTTAGTCATTGCAAACAAAATACCTTTATATGTTTTATAATATTTAGAACGATGCGAGTAATCACAGTCGTGTTTGTGTAAACACATTCCTTTCGTTTGCAGGAGAAAGTCAAAGCCGTGTTCGATAACCTGATTCAGCTGGAGCATTTAAACATCGTCAAGTTTCACAAATACTGGGCTGAAGTGAAGGAGAACAGAGCCAGAGTAAGTCTCTCTCTCCCTCCCTCCCTCTCGCTCCCTCTCTCTCTCTCTGTCTCTCTCTCTCTCTCTCTCTCTCGAAGCCTGATGCTTCATCGGCGGAGCTTTGAGGAACATCGCAGATGTCTCGCAGAAACAAAAGTCCTTTTGGTGTATACCAGGTTTATTTCACTTAGCTTTCAAATCTGTATATTAAATACACTATATGGCCAAAAGTATTTGGACGTATGACTTTGCCGGCCATATCTGGTTCTTCACCAATAAAGGTGGCGTGAAATTACGAGACTCAAACACAAAACTCCCAGAACAAATCTTCCCACAAGAGTGGAGATTATAATAAGATCAAATGTGGACTAAATGTGGAATCATACAGTCACATGTCCAAACGTTTGTAGTCTTTATAGTGTTTATATTGGTCTCATTAACATTCATTCATTCATCTTCTAGCGCTTTATCCAATGTTCCCTCGGGTCACGGGGAGTCTGTGTCGATCTCAGGCGTCTATGGGCATTAATGCAGGATACACCCTGGATGGAATGCCAACCCATCACACACACACACACACACACACACACACACACACACACACACATTTATACACTAGGGACAATTTTCCAAGGTGCCAATCAACCTACCGTGCATGTTTTTGGACCGGGGGAGGAAACCGGAGAACCCGGAGAAAAAACCCCTGAGACACGGGGAGAACATGCACAAACTCCACACACACATGGCCGAGACGGGAATCGAACCCTGGAGGTGTGAGGCGAGCGTGCTAAACACTAAACCACCGTGTCTCCTTGTCTCGTTATCCATTAGGTTACATTTTGTGTTTTTTCCTCACCACTTATTTCCTTATCAGACTGAAATTCTCGAGTATATGGTACAGAGTTCACACATACATTAGGTGTATTGTAGCCCAGCAGGTTATATGAGTGTGTGTTTAGGGTGCGTGCCCCCCCCCCCCCCCCCCTATAAGTGTCACCAAAAATGTGATTTTATATAACAGTTTAATAAGCAATAATATTAAGTTCCGTATGTTTGACATCAAAAAGCACTTCAAACAAAGCCTCTGAGTAATAGCGAGTCATTTCCATTCACAAGAGTCATTTAGATTGCAGTGATTCACTTATCAACAGTGACTTCTTGGTGTTGTGCATTACACATTTAAATAATTTTATCTTTAAAAAAAAAAAAAGTTGAATATCAGTATTTAAAACATTTTCTATGGTTTAAAATATCAAAATCATATTAAGCATTTGAAAATTTTAGATCAAAGCATTTAATGTCCCTTTTCATCTTAATGCATTTAAATTCCACTTCAGGTGCAGTTGTATTCTGATTTTAATTGTGTGGTAACAGTTTAAATGTCTTATTGTTGTAATTGAGTGATTTAAGAATAAGATACGAATCATGCACACTTTTATGTAAAAAAAAATTATAAGGTAAAAATATCTCATCATTCTCATCATTACTGATATAAAATGTTTATATGTATTTACACACACACATATATATATATATGTGTGTGTGTGTGTGTGTGTGTGTGTGTGTGTGGTGTGTGTGTGGGTGTGTGTGTGTGTGTGTGTGTGTGTGTGTGTGTGTGTGTGTGTGTGTGTGTGTGTATGTATGTATGTATGTATGTGGCGTATGTGTGTGCGTATGTATGTTGTGTGTATATATGTGTGTATATTGTGTTGTGTGTATATATATATATATATATATATATATATATATATATATATATATATATATATATATATATGTATATGTATATGTAGATGTCTGTATGTCTTTCTCACTGTAAGAATTAGTTTAGTTGTTTTTAACCTGACATGACATTTTGTTCTTTCTCACCAGGTTATATTTATAACGGAGTACATGTCCTCAGGGAGTCTGAAACAGTTTCTGAAAAAGACCAAGAAAAATCACAAGACTATGAATGAAAAGGTATGACGGTTAAAATAAAACATGAGGATGAAAGTGAATATTACATGACGATTGTCCGTAATTTAAAGACAGAACAGCAGTAGTATAGCAGTAGAACAGCAGAAGAACAGCAGCAGTGCAGCAGAAGAACAGCAGTAGAACAGCGGTAGTCCAGCAGTAGAGCAGCAACAGCAGAACAGCAGTAGAAACGCAGTAGAAGAGCAGTAGAACATCAATAGTACAGC
Source organism: Kryptopterus vitreolus (assembly GCA_030449085.1). Classification (NCBI taxonomy): domain Eukaryota; kingdom Metazoa; phylum Chordata; class Actinopteri; order Siluriformes; family Siluridae; genus Kryptopterus; species Kryptopterus vitreolus. The sequence goes on along the minus strand of JACRUU010000007.1, from coordinate 34,805,921 downwards.
AGTAGTACAGCAGTAGAAGAGTAGTAGTACAGCAGTAGAAGAGCAGTAGAAGAGCAGTAGTACAGCAGTAGAAGAGCAGTAGTAGTACAGCAGTAGAAGAGTAGTAGTAGCAGAGAAGCAGCAGTAGAAGAGCAGTAGAAGCAGTAGTACAGCAGTAGAAGAGTAGTAGTACAGCAGTAGAAGAGCAGTAGAAGAGCAGTAGTACAGCAGTAGAAGAGTAGTAGTACAGCAGTAGAAGAGTAGTAGTACAGCAGTAGAAGAGTAGTAGTACAGCAGTAGAAGAGTAGTAGTACAGAAGAAGAGCAGTAGTAGTAGTACAGCAGTAGAAGCAGTAGTAGTAGTACAGCAGTAGAAGAGTAGTAGTACAGCAGTAGAAGAGTAGTAGTACAGCAGTAGAAGAGTAGTAGTACAGCAGTAGAAGAGCAGTAGAAATGCAGTAGTGCAGCAGTAGAAGAGCAGTAGTACAGCAGTAGAAGAGCAGAAGAAGAGCAGTAGTACAGCAGTAGAAGAGTAGTAGTACAGCAGTAGAAGAGCAGTAGTACAGCAGTAGAAGAGCAGTAGAAATGCAGTAGTGCAGCAGTAGAAGAGCAT